>AWWV01012423.1:0-109840 GCA_001974805.1 Corchorus capsularis
GTCAATTAATTAAGGAACCAACTAATATGAATAACTCAAAGTTTTTCATATATCTTTCAAGAAACTCTCTATCCCAATAATATCTTAATTTTGGGACTTTACCCTCATTGCTTATTTTGAAAGGGGCTAAATTTTGGACTAAAATTGTGACTATATAAATTTCAAGAGTTGATGGCACAATTTTAGTAATTGGTTCTATATAACTGTGTGACTGTCCAATCTAATAATTTCTCATTTACATTAGATAGTAATCTAGAAGTCGAACCGTGTTGGACTTCATATAGAGGGACCTTATTTTAACATATATATATTTTCTCAATTCACAAACTCGAATTACTTGAACCATTGTTTGAAGGATATTAAGTTTCTGTCACTGCATTATTGATGACAAATCATAAATCAGTTGCTACATGCATATATTACTTTAATTTCCCATGTGATTTGATTATGTTTGAATGGGGAAAATTAATTAAGCATTTTACTGTCAGAAATCAAAAGAAAACAAAAAGATTTGTCTTAATTATTATAGGTATAGATGCTATCTTATAATTAATCAAATCCTCATCTTGACTTTCAAAAAGAAAAAAAAAAATTATAGATATAGATGCAATGACCGAGCCCATACGCCACACCAAAATGGTCACGAGAAAATCCAATGTTGGATTTATACAATTTGATTGAGAGACCTAAAACACGAAGGATGCATGCAATGCATCATGCATGCTTGTTTGTAGCGAGATGCAATAAATAATCATTTCTCTCCTGTTAGAATAGATTAACGCATATATCTTTATAAATTAAAGTAAATTCACTGTTTCCATCCATATATTGAAAGGCTTCATTATTCTTATATATAGATTCATGCATTAGGAATATGTGCTTGTGTTTATAAACCTTGATGCAAGGCAGGTAACAGTTGAATTTTTGACCTATTAACAAAAACTTCGGTTTAGGTCAATGTACGGACATGATTTTATTGAGAATATAAATAAGTACTAATATTAATAGGCATAAATATCATTTTACACCCTTAAATTATATGGACTGTCACTTTGCATCCAACTTTTTTTATTTTTACCAAAACGTACCGTAAAGTTTTATTTTTTGTGTCACTTTGCACCCTTCGTCATGGTAGGACAAACAGGCATCCGACGTGGTATGCCACGTGTACAAAAAGGACACATGTCACACCACATGTCAAAAATGCCACGTGCCATGTGTCATTTTTGTCCACGTGACATGTCATGTCGGATATCCATTTGTCTTACCATGACGGAGGGTGCAAAGTGGTAAAAAAATAAAACTTTAGGATGTGTTTTGGTCAAAATAAAAAAGTTTGGAGCAAAGTGGCAGTCCGTATAAACTTGATGGTGCAAAATACATTTATGCCAAAATTAATAAGCTTTTATGATTCTCGTGTTTTTGTAAACTGACGAGTCTATCTGCTGTCCCCTCGTGCATGTGCATGCTATTAACCCAAAAGAGAAAGATCACAAATAATTAATTAGGGTTTGTGATTAAGGAGTAAAACAAGGGAACAAATAAAGACACAAGGTCAGTATCGTCCTAAATTACAAATTGATACTATAGTGAGGAAGACATTAACGGTTGGACTATGCTTCGATAATAATTAACGGTTGAAGTGGTAGATATATGTATATATAATGAGATTGTTGCTTTCTAATTGTGATTCGCCATTGTTGATAGTGACATTGTAGCATATATCAATGTGGCACCTTCTTATAATTAACAGGAATAAGAAATTATAGTTAATCAAACTTAACTGATTAATATATTTCATTTCATGAATATTTTTAATAATATTCTTACCTACTAATTAATTATATATATACGGGTATTTTAAGTCTTACTAGATTTACATTAATCCCTCTCATGTCAAAAATATGAAAGATCGAACGATAAATGTTAAACTTAATTATGTCCTTAGAAACCACTTATATATCCTCTCGGCTAATTACTTGTGTTATATTTGGCCAAAAAAAAATTACTTGTGTAATATAAGTAATGAATTTATAATTACTTTATCCATAGTAATCTCCGAAGGGCTCAAGTGGGTTTTATAATTTAATTTAATTTATAATACTTCGTCTATGTAGGGTTTGGAGATACTTTTCTTGAAATAAAACTCAACTTTTATAATCTAATCGTAATTTTCAAAGCACATTGGCCATCAGCCCATCACTAGCCCAAGGGCCAAGAATGCCATTTTGAGTTTCGGGTAAACAGTAGGCTGGAAAAATTACTTTTGGATGTATAAGTAAAAAACAAATTGTTATTCTAGGTAAATCTTAGCACTAATTGTAGAAGATAAAGAGATTTAATGGAAAGGAAAAGAAACCGAGTCAAAATCACACGAATCTCGATGTGGCGGGAGACATGGAGATGGAGCCACGAGTCATTTCAAAAAATGTCGCGTCACTTTTTGCTCCAAAATAAAAGGACAAGAAGGCCACGCGTACGGTCAAACTCGTCCCATCTCCGCCAACCCTTAAACACGTATAGTAAAGATCGTCCGTACAGATAGAATTTGGCGTTTGCGTTGCGTCCCCCAAAAACACAGACAGAGAAAGCAGCAGAGCAGAGCTGCAGGAGGGATTTTTTTCGTACGCGGAGCTCCCGTTGCCTTTTGTCGGGACTCTCACACTCTACGCTTGCCACGTGTAACCTCCGGTTTGGCCTTCTTATTCTTGTTTTAGCCAACTTCACGTGACTGTCGTTGAACCGAACCGGTTATTCACGGATTTACGATTTTGGCCTCCCCAAAAGTTGTGTTTCTCAGTTTAGGATTCAGTTATTCCTTTTCCTTAGTTTCCTCCTCCACCTAAAGGTTAAGGCTAAGGCTAAGACCCTGTTTGGTACATTGGTGAGTTTTGTTCGATAAGAGTAAAATTTGTTACTGTACGTGTTAGATTTGTTACTGTACAGATAAAATTTGTTACTGTACAGATTAGAATATTCTCGATGGTTGTAAAACATGTGTTAATGGAGACCAACTGATCCCATCGAAGAAAAGTATCTGATAGACCATTTGGACCACTAACTAACCAAATGGATACCAAACAATGCACCAAACAGGTGCTTAAATTATCCATTTAGAACTCAAAATTGAGGTTCAAATCCCCTAATCCAAGAGTGGAAAGGTATTTGTTGGATATAATAATGTTACATGGTCCCCTTATTAAAGGATTCCATCTATTTTTGAGTAAAGACTCACTGTTCTCAAATTTGTTATTTATATATATAATATATATGCATCAATATAATTGATAAAGTAAATAGTACACTGTAAAAGAATTATATATTTCTTTTTTCTTTGGTAAGAAATTACAAATAATTACCCAAAATGTCAGTATTAGAAAATTTTAGGTAAAGTTACCTTCCAAATGGAATAGATAAGTCAATGTTGTTGGTCTCGTAAATTATTAGATGAGATTGTCTCACATGGTTATTAACCACTAAAATTGTAGAATATCAAATCAAGCCCTAAAAATTTAGATGAATTTAGCAGGTGACACTGACCCATCACGGCATCACGTCAACTATATAAGACTAATTGCTAATATAATGACAACTCATAAGTTTTTTATAGGAAAATAAATTTTGACCAGCCTGATTTTACCACCAGTTATCCCGCATAATAATTAAGATAACAAAGTAATTTCAGAGTTAACCCTTAGTTATAGATAATGAGGGTTTGCAGGGTAATTTTTTTTTAGTATTATTAAATAGTGTTTAGAAATTATGGTAATTTTTTCCAATGTCACATCAAACGCGACATTTTGTGGGTCAAATGGTGGGTTGTGTAGCATTCTTTTTTCTTTATTTTTAATCTATCCTAATAAAATCATAATTTTGGAAATTTAACCCTTTATAGATGGTTTATATTTTTTTTGGGTGTAATAGATGATTTATTTTGAAAGGGGCTATAAACCTTGAATTAAAATTGCAACCTAATTTACTTTCCTTTTAGTATGTGATTTGTAATTTGAAGAACTTCAGAAAAAAAAAAAATCTGTAACTTTTTAAGAGGATTGATAATTTGCCTTAACCTTCTCCTCTACTCCTAAGTCCTAACTCTTTTAATTACCATTTTTGAGATAAAATTACTCAATATTGTTAAAGAGGGTAGATGGTAGATTTAACGAGGGTTGCCTAACTTTATCTTGTCTTGAAATAAATAATGTCCTGTAACCAAAAATAAACAAATAATGTCCACTAATCAATAAGTGTAATTGTGATCATAGTGAGAAACATTAATTTTCATCATGGTCACGATTAAATGAAAATGTAAGTTAATAAGAATTTAATTTTCAACATTTTTCATAGAAAAAGAAATTAATCTCAATGAATAAAAGTTGAGGATGCTAGTAGCTAAAAAAAAAAAAAAACTTGAGGGAAAGCAAAAAATAAAAGTTGAGGATACTTACTTATATTGAAGCAAAAGAATAGAACTAAATGGTCATTGGTCATAAATATAATCCAAGCCATAATGCACCAAATGAGCACGTTAGTTGAGAGGAATGGAACTGTTCTAGAATGCGCTAGAACAAGTCAATACTCAATAGTTGGTCAATATCAAATATCAATACCACAAGAACGGTAGCAGGATTCATATCCCCGACAAGAACGAGAGTAAAGGAACATTATATGGTGTGAATTTATTATGGAAATTAAATAATTTTGGTAGAGAAATTAAATAAATAAAATAAAAGGCAAGGCAAGTACCTTAGGTGGTAAAATTAAATTTCACATATAGTGAATACTATACTATAAATAAAGATTAGGAGAGGATTCCAGAAATTTGCCAGGTGTTTGGAGGAAAAGGATATGCATATGGCCATGGGATTTTCTATTTCAGAAGATTTTTTTTTCCTTTAAAAATGATTTTGATTTTTGGTTGTTGCTAAAGTCGGCAGAGCTTTTGATGATTTGTCCTTGAATTCACTCCTTTTGCACATGGCTGCTGCTTCATTTCAAGCCCCATCTCTAGCCCCTCCAGCTGTTCACTTAAATTATTTCCTCTGCAATATCCACCAATAATTTTAGTCATGGTATAATTATATATAAATAGTTGGAGTTTACCATACCTTAGGTGCGAAATTAAAGTGTTGATATGTACATTTAACTTTAAATATATATAATTAATTAGGAAATGAGATATCTATTAATTTTTTAACTCGTCCTGGAATCAACAAGAATTTATATAAACAACTAGCCGTTTCACACCATCTTCTTTCTCAGCCTCCTCCTTTTAAAATTTTGTTTCCTCCTCCTCCTCCTGACTCTTTTATTAAGGGGAGGAGGAGTCTGATCATTTTTAGTTTTATTTTAGAATAAAGTTCCAGATCTATTGATCTGTTGGGTTTAGTCAGTTTTTTGAGTTCAGTTCAGTTTTTTTGAATCAGTTAGTTTGAGTGTGAGTCTGACTTTTGTCCAGTTTTTAATTTGCAATAGATTGAAAATAGTTTGTCTTGTCGGAATGGTTTTTCTTTCTGATCAAAGGGTGAGTGTTGATGATCCTCGAATCAGTCACTTTGTTATCGTTGTTGAAAGTTTTTTCTTGGATTCAACGAGAAGCAAAAACGATGGAGTGGTGGACATGCGAAAGATTTATGAAGAAGGTTCGAGACTCCGTACAATCATCAAGACGACTCATCTGATCAAGGAGCAAGACCTTCTAGATATAAGACAGGAACATTCTTCTCAATTTATTTTGATTATGAGTATTATCTTTATAATTTCATTTTCATAAATGAAAATTACAATCTTTTCTTCAAAAAAGACATTTATATAAACAAATAGGGTAATGCTAAATGCACCATCAAATTGTTACCATAAATGATTTCACCATATGTGACATGATTATACTTATAACCAGTACTAATACTTCATGACAAACAAATGTCCTCAATTTGAAAACTTATCTTCTACAATTTATTTCTAGTAAAGTGGCGCTAAACTTGGTAACACTCCGTGAATATGATTTGGTGATAATTTTTGGAGCACAAAAAGAATTATTTTTTGAGTGAAAAAAAAAATTGTTACATGACTAGCCAAATTGAGATGTTAATTAATTGGCTTTTATTTGGGTCGTCATACAATAAAATGATATATATGTTCGTTTCGATTAAAAAAAAAAAATTGGAGCATGAAGAGAAAGAAAGCAAATTAAGCTTTGTAATATTCTTATTTTTCACACTTCAAAGCATTAATAATTAAAGCAATTATGGTTCTGTGTAAATTTTGACAATGTTTTTTAATCAATGTTATTATCAATCAGCGAAAGATTCTGATTAATTAGATAGTTTATCTCTATCAGATTTCAAGTTCTAGGTCCTGGATAGCTGATCAGTTAATTTGAGCAGCAGCTCAATTTTCTAGTTTCTCTTATTCCTTTTTTTTTCTTCTTTTTTTGGTTGACGAAAAAGTTTCTTCTATTCCTAGTCGTAGACGTTTCAGGAAATTAAATGACTCTGTTCATTCATATTCAAAAGTTTCTATACAAAATTCTTGAAGAAAATTGTACTTGTTTGGGGTGGATGTACTCTTTTTCCTTCTGAGAATTTTTCCCACTCAATTTTTCCTCTTAAAGGTTTTAACGAGATATCCATTTTTCCCATTGTTTCTTGATAAAATCTTGCCTTTCAAAAAAAAAAAATCTGGAAGAAAATGCACTTGGAAAGAACATTTCTATCTTTCTTTTTAGTTTTGGTAAATATCCCGGTTGGCGTCAAAGCGAGATCACTTGGTCAACTAAAATTTCCTAGTATAAATAATAATAATGATAATTATCACTATAATTAATGAGTTTAATGTCCGACGTACTGAAAGGGAAACCTACCCCCACTCTTCTACTGGAAGCCCTTCTGAAGAAGGAATCTGGGTGACTTAAACTAATTGCCCTGAAAAAGCAAAAAACAGAAAGGTTTTGTTGTTAAAGCACTAAACCTCCGGTCTCTTCCTGATAATTCTTCCAAAAAATAACAAAGCAAAGAATTAACTCATAAAAATGAACTCAAACAACAAGACCATTATAAAAAAATAAATAAATAATTACTTGTATTAAAAGATAATATATGGTCTTAATAAGCATTTAACACAACTGGATAATGTTGGGTGAGACTTGAGGACGAAGTTTATATAGTACGTACCATTTGGTAAGTAATTATTAAGATTTAAGAATATTAATTCAGGATAAGGATGGACTGGCGATGAGGTTAAGGAGTGAAGCTAAAGACAATACTATACTATATTGAGACTTGAGAATTAAGGACGATTAATTATAATATGAAAATGTAATAATAATCAAGTTATTTCGCTTGTATAACAATCATTTGCTTCAACTTCGAATATATGTTTTTACTTTTCTGGGTATTGCTTTTTGCTGTTCCTTTTTTGAATGGCAGAAGACAGGGAATTTCCTAAAGACAACATGATGAAATAGCTTGTCATAATGAGACAAGCCCCAAGGTAAATACATAGTACATAGGAAATCATAATTCATATATATATAACTATAAATATCTCTACCTTTGATGTATGTATGTATATTACCTTAATCAAATTATTTACATTACATAATATGGAGCAAATTCTCATTGTTAATAAGTACATTGGTAGAAACTAAATTCATTAGGCAAACATGCTTGTTCATATGGAAAGTATATATAAATGGTGACACTCACCGAGACATTAATGTGATTACCGAATACTAAATAAGTTGTATAAAAAGGGAAAAAAAAAGAAAATTTGGTCAAAATCTCAAGGCGATTTAGGGTAGTTTGGACTGCTAATCAAACAAATTTAATTCATCATAAAATTAATTGGATAATTATTTGATACACCGGCGGTGTAAATTTTGGACTTCACAAGCGGGTTGTGGAGTTGACACATGTCCATTTTTTTCAATTAATTAAGTTTTAAATATTTCAATCTAGTCCCTAGAGGACACATGTCACCCTTCAGAACCCGTTTATGTAGTCTGCTAAACTCCATTGACGGTGTATTGTATAATTTGCCAAATTAATTATACAAAACTTATATCATAACTCAAGTTTTAAGATGAATGTTACATTTGATTCGGTGCTTAAAAATTTTTAGAGTAAAGTAGAATATCTCATATTAGAATCAATGTCAGTAACTAATCCTTTCCGAGATTATAATTAGACTTTTAACTATGATTATTTCAGATTTACAAATTTCCAACACTAAATACATTCTTGCAAAAATTATTGGATCCCAAAATTTGTAGTACTACTAAGCTTATTAATTAATAAAATTATGTCCTTCTAATCTAATAATTTATTTTTTATCAATAATTTTGTTTTTCGTGGTAGACATTTTATCAAGAATCGAATTTATCGTTTTTTTTGGGTCTGTCAGAGGAGTAGATGGAGATTTATCACTATTGTTTACATGTACTACAATGGTACCTTTCTTTTTCTTTATAGTACTATAAATAAATAAAACAAATAAAAAAAAGGAAAAAAAAACCATTAATTTCATCTTTATCCTGCGGATCTTAAGCTCCACCGCCTTTGGAACCCTAGGGGCCCTAGCTGGATTAATTTTAGATTCCAAACCCTCGTTCACCTCACAGCCCTGTCACCGCAACTATTTCCAAGCTTTCTCCTCGTCGTTCCACGTGGCTGCGAAAATTCCCACTTTGTCCTACCAAATTCCATTCCATCTAACACGTGGAAGCCGCAAGGAGTAGTTTCAGATTTGCTTATTTGTAACAAGGCAGTTACATTAACACAGCCCGCACCTATATTTTTTACCGCAGTTGAAAGCGGAAACATACAAAATATATAGCTCCTAGATTTTTAACCAACTACGATTAAAAATAAACCTAACCACGGTTAAATCCCCCTACTCCCACTTCCATCTTCTGCTTATAAGCAACCAAACATTGCCGGTGTTTCTGTATACAAAATCTTCATAATCTCAAAATCCCCAAACACCGCCAAACCTTAAAAAAGAAAAGAAAGATGATGCTCGGAGAAACTCATCGTACCAATCCAACGGTCCATATTCCACCCTGGCCTAACCTCGACGATGATCAAATGGCTGAGGTTTACTCTCCTCTCAAATACAATGCGGTCGACAACCACTTCAACAATAGCAGCAACCCGTTTTACCTCCAGGAAGCTTTGGCGGCGCTGCAACGTTACTTGCCGTCGAACGAACCTGATGTCGAGTCGGATTCTGAGCTTTCGGGTTTGGATAACCCCGATTCTCCGGTGGACGCTTACTCGTGTGATCATTTCAGGATGTTCGAGTTCAAAATACGGAGGTGTGCACGTGGCCGGTCACACGACTGGACTGAGTGTCCGTACGCTCATCCCGGTGAGAAAGCTCGCCGGAGGGATCCCAGGAAGTATCATTATTCTGGTACGGCTTGCCCTGATTTCAGGAAAGGGAACTGTCGAAAGGGTGACTCTTGTGAGTTCGCTCATGGGGTGTTCGAGTGCTGGCTTCACCCTGCTCGTTACCGGACTCAGCCATGCAAAGACGGGCCGGGTTGTAGGCGTCGGGTTTGTTTCTTCGCTCATACTCCGGACCAGCTTAGGGTCGTTAACTCTGCTGATTCTTATGATGGTTCTTCACCCTCCGGTGCCAAAACGCTGACGTTTTGGTCTTCCCCTGGTTCTCCTCCGGTGAGCCCGCGGGCCGAGTCATCACCACCTGTTTCTCCCATGGCTCAAACACTGAGTCGATCTCTGGGTTCGGCTTCCATTAATGAGATGGTGGCTTCCTTGAGGAACTTGCAACTAGGTAAAGTTAAGTCTATGCCTTCTTCTTGGAACGCACAGGTAGGTTGTTCATCACCTTCTAGTTTCGGGTCTCCGAGAGGACCAGTGATCCGACCCGGTTTCTGTAGCCTGCCTAGTACCCCTACCCAGAACTTAACCCGCCCCGGGATTGGGTACTTGGATTTCTGGGATGAAGGTTGCGAAGAGGAGCCTGTGATGGAAAGAGTTGAGTCTGGAAGGGATTTACGTGCAAAGATGTTTGAGAAACTGAGTAAAGAGAATTCTTTGAAAAGGGTTAACCCGGGTCAGTTTTCTGGAGGTCCGGATGTTAATTGGGTATCTGACCTGGTGGAGTGAAAAAAGAAAAGCTGGAAATCCCATTGGAAGTGGGAAATGGAAGTGAGTTAAATCTTTTTTCATCAATTTCTGATTTATTTCAATTTGAATCTATTTTGAGGGTTTTCTTCTCACTGTGAATAGTATCTGAAGTAAAATGAGAAGAACCCTGAAAAAGTTACCAAATTCTGCAATTATTAGCTATTGCGAACAAGTTGAAGATTCAGTGTAAATATGAAAATATTATTATTTCCTGCAAGTTAATCTTGGAGACATGCATGGCATAGGCCTGGCTGGTGACTGATGGTGAATTAAAATCTCTTTTTTTTTGGGGAATTTTCTATGAACTTCAAAAATGAAAAACTGAAGCTTTTTGTATAGGGTAGCAGACAATGGATTATTCCCTTTCTCTATTTTAATGTTTTTTACTATTTTGATTATGCTTATTATTACTATTATTAGTTATGATTATCCAAGTTGCTGATCTTTATTTACCATAATAATTTCTATTTATAGTTGTCACTGTAAAACTTTCAAAGCTATATGTTTTTTATGCTATTGTGGTCCTGCAGCTGCAAAAGATTGATGCAATGTATATATTTTGTCAAAGATAAATCTTTCTTCTAGTTTTTGGTAATTTCCAGTACTCCTTAACTGTAACTATTGGGGAAGCATGTAGACTTTTCATTTGTGATGTAAAAAATTCTATTTTTAGGCTAAAAGTCAAAAAACACTCAAGAAAATTTTCTGAGCATGGCAAATATATATTTGGAGTGGGATGTGATGGTGGAGATTTTCTGGGATTTTTTCTTCAATGGCTTGGTAGAAGAAATCAATTTAGTAAAATACTAAAATTTTTGCCATATTTATTATATATTTTATTTTATTATACTATATAAAAAAAAGTCCCAAGACCAAGCCGAGAGGTCTATTGAAAGAAGAGTTGCAGTCAAGGTGGGGACATAATTGAAAGAAAAAACATCAAACATCTATGAAAAGAAGGGAATTGGCTCGACTTTACTTTCGTGGGTCTTTTTTTTTTTTAATTTTCTTTTCTTTTCATTTTAACCCTTCCAACACGCAACATTATGAATCTAGTCTTACTTCAGCTTTGAAGGTGATAAGAAAGAAAGATGGGATGAGGATTGAGAAGATTACATCCATTTGTATGAGAATGATGTACTCTGAAGCAATCTCAGCCGTTGGATCATTTAACTTTTCTGACTTTTGGGATGATTTTTGGAATACATTAGACCAAATCATGGTAAATGGAGTAGATGGTAGGCCTTTGTTTTGATTGAGGGGGCTCCAAATAATGATGGAAGCTTGATTTAGACTTTACTTTTCTTTTAATTTTCACTGTGTAATTTTCATTTACTACTTTTTAATTTTTATTTTTAAATAAAAGTCTTAACTAGACTCTCGTTTGCTCAGTTTAGCTCTAATGGTGGGTTAGGTTATTTGTATTAATCAGCTCTGTACTTGTTTCTTCATTTTCTTGTCAAACAAGATTAAAAAGTTGTGAAATGAATTAATTGATATATATTTAGCATTTCTTTTCCAAATCTGGAATTTGTACAGCTTACAATTAATTGCTCTTCCCATCAAGAAAAAGTTGTCCAACTTTTAAACTCTTTCCCTAGGGATGATAAGATCATATAAATCTTGAGAGAAATTATTAGATAGATCAGTTATACCACGTCATTTTTTATCTTGATTAATAAAATCTTGATAACTCAAATTTATTTTTAAATTTTAAGCACAAATTTCATAGTATCAAATTTAGTACTATCAAATATGAGTAATTCTACTTGCTCCGTCTAATTCTTCTGTCTAAAATTCCGTCTTATGTGTCATTGAAAAAAAATTACCATAATTTCTAAAAATCCTATTCAATTATTTGTAATTATAGGAGCTAAACCTGAAATTAATTTGTTACCTTAATTATTAGGTGGGGTTACCAACGGTAATTAGGCGGGGCAAAAAGTAATAGTATCGCGTCAAGAAACTTATGACATTGATTTGATAAGGTTGTTTTAATAATTATGACAAAAATAATTCAAATTGTCAAAATTTTATTAACCGAGAGGTCTGGGATCATAAATGACGTTGTGAGAGCGATTCATGTAATAATTTTTCATATCTTTGGGTCTTTTGCTATCCCATTATTTTACATAATAGTTAATTGTAGTGAAAGTTTCAATTTATTAATTTAATTAATTATTAAATGCGTATATAATTGTGATAAAAATACTACTATAAATGCATTACATAGAATAATGGAGAAGTAATCCCACTGAGAGTTTGGCAAAGCTCAAAGCCTCGAAGGAAAATTAAATAGAAAGTTTGTAGTAGGGGGATATAATTGGTGGTGTCAATCCGCCGAATTTTGAGTACAAAAGAAATAATGAATGGTTGCAATTAGGCATTAGCTTATAGGTTAAGCATTTAACTTAGTCTCCCAATATGATAAGTTTGACTAGATACCATATCGGTTTATATGAATTGCTTCTACTAATTATGATGAGCAAATTAAGGATTATTATTGATCGTCATACTTGCCATTGTTGAACATTTCACAACGGATTTATGGAAGAAATTTGCAGTTATTTATATATTGCTTAAAATTACTATATTATGTATTAATTAGAAATGGTGTCTCTTTTTTATTGGTTTTGGAATATATATTGATACTATATTGATGATAAATAAATGCCATCGTTATCGCAATTTTTATTGTTTAAGTTTAGTAAAAGACCAAAAGTATTGATTTAACTTAAGACGCCTAAATGGGTCAGTTGACCTTGGCCTTATATGTCCGTTGAATTGGAGGAGTTTTTTTTTTTTTTTTTGGTGCACCACTGAATTGGAGGAGTTTAGCCTAAGATTTGAACCATTTTAGATATTGTGAATGAAAAAAAATGAGAAAAATAAATAAATGTTTGTAGGTTTTTCTATTCAACATTCGAGTCTGATTCTACTCGATTTCAAGTTAATCAAGATTCGATTCTATACGAGTTTAACCCTATTTCAAGTTAATGGAACGTACTTTAATTAATCTTTGAAGTCTAGTATCATATTGGAGCTAGCTGCAACTGCATGTAGCTCTCGATTTGGCATCAATTTTTTTTATGATAATGCAGCATTTTTGGCCTAATTACTTCACCCTTTAAATCTTAAAGTTGTGTTATAAAAAAAAAAGCCAAGAACAAGGCTTTCTTATCAGCATTTAGTGTTCGAATTGGATGTTTAATTTCTTTCTTTTTGCTTGTTTTTATCATAGTAGTATCTTTTTTTAGGGAATAATTCTACTGACAAAAAGGTAAAAACATTACACCAAAAAAAAAAGGTAAAAACATATATAAATATAGATATCTTATAATATGAAGTAGACAGGATCTGGGTGCATTATTGAATGTAAAATCTGAGGCTAGATGAGAGCTAGATGATATTAACATGGCTGATGATATTGTCCCTTCAACCGACGACCTGCTTAAAGTGAATATAGTTTACTTAAAAATACACATCATGTGCTTTGTCTACTAATAATTATATATATACATATATCTAGCCCTAGCTATACATTACAAACCAATTAGTACTATATATCACCAAATAAATAGGAAAAAAAAGTAGGCTACATATACACACCAATTAGCTAGGAAGATTCAATGAATTTATCCACAAAATAATTGTTTGTTCTCAAGTTTCCAACTTACACGAGAGTATTTAATTAATTTATTTATCAGTGTTCTCGAAAGATTTTGAATTTAATAAAGTTAAATATTTTCCTACTAAAAGGTGGGTATATTGGCACTGGGTAAAAATTTTCAATCTAACTAAAACTGATTAGATATTGAAACGCATACAAAATTAAGAGATTTTGAGTTCCAGACTTATTGTTACCTATATAGCCCATTTTCCTATCTCTCACATACTTCAATCGGTTACACTCTTTAGATCTTGAAACACAAACTTTTTATGTAATTTTTAGAATTTTAGTTTTACATATTTTTCTTTTAAATAATGATCAAAGATGAGGATGTTTTTGATCAAATATGGACAATTAAATAAGTATATACTAAATAAATATAGGCACTCATCAGATTGCATTCTTTTTTTTTTCCCCTAAAAATGCAGATTGCATTTTTTTATTATTTTTTAATCCATAAAGTACCTATAACAAGATCTAAATTAAAAATTCTGGTCTAAGAAAATATAAAATGAAGGAGATAAGAGGATGAAGACTTTTTTCCCCCGGGTCTTTGCCTAAAGTCCTTGCATATCTAATCTACCTATATAATGTCAACTTTGAATCATAATTGATCATCGTCTCGTCGATATTCATCAAAATCTCCATATATTCAAAGAAAAGGATAAAATGGACCCAATTCATTGACATATAAAATCATTTAAAGTAAGCGATAAAAGGAGAAAAATTTAAAAGAAAAGATATGCATGGCTGGTAATACATAACTTTCACCAAGGAACACATCCAAAATCACGAGCACAAAAAAGAAACATTAAAATGGGTTTTCGTGTGGTGTGATTTGCCGGCAAATCAAGGTTACCGTCAAACCCAAGTAACTGATGTAAATAAATTGTGTAATTTTTTAAGTGCAAGAGCAAGGAATTAGTCGTTTTCAATGTTTTAATTTTGTTTTTCTACTAATGAAATGATATTGAAATGGACTATACAATAGGAGGTAGCCCTCTCCTTTCCTATAATCCCACCCCGTTCATCTCAGGATTTGAATCCAAGACCTCCCACAAGAAGTCCCAACCTTTAACCACTGGGTGTCCCCTTGGGGACTCATTAAACTGACCTTTTAGTTACAATATATTTTAAAAAAAAAAATTAAAAAATAATTTAATAAACTTATCCCATGGTTTAGGGTAGACTGTTAGGTTTTATTCGAACAGATTTGGCTTTATTTATTATAATCTTAACCTTTTTGCTTAAAAACAAACAGTTAAGATTGAAAAAAATAAAGTGGGTTTTGTGGACAATTTGATGTTGATGTATACTTTTGATAGAAACAACTTCTAATCTTAAGACTCTTTTTGGACAATATAGCCAAGGGGCAAAGTTGCAAATTAAGCATTCATGATTATTTTGGCAGATCTCCTTTATGGGAATTATATGTAGAGTATATAGTAAAGTTTGTTTTTGATTACAAAAAATTATTTGGACCTTATAGATAGCTAGCTAGCTAGATTAAAGAAAAGAAGTATATATTTTAATATAAAGTTTCTAACTAGGATTTTTTTTTCCTTATTATGTGACTGATTAGGTACGTAATTGAACATCATTAATTAATTGTTTCTAAACAATACCTTCGCTAATCTTTATGTCTTTCTCATACTTTAGTAGGCGCGATGAGATGAAGTTTTGGAAGTTTATTCATTTCCAATGATCATTAATTGTGTCTTCTTTCTTCTAATTCTTCCGTTTTCTTTCAACTTAAAATCTTTCAACCAATGCATACTTTATAACAGGATTTATTGTTTGTGGAAACAAGCTGTCAATTTTTGTACCCTTTAATTTGTTTATATATAGTTCATATACTCCCTCCGTCTCCAATTAGATGTCCACTCTTGGTCAACAAAGATAAACTTTGATCATTATTTATAAAAAATATATAAAGCAAAATAATTTTTAAAAATAACACTTATAAACTTTGAATTACAAACTTTTTAGCACATATTTTTTTGAAATTAAATTTTACATAATTTTTCATAAACAATGGTCAAAGTTTAGTGTTAGTTGACCAAGAGTGGACATCTAATTAGGGACTGAGGGAGTACTTAATTAATTTATGCAATCACACAATATTGGTAAACTAGAAAATTTTAAATGGAATCATGCATATATTTGATCCACATAATTATATGACTACAATGTTCCTCACATCATAAAATGTGTTAAGACTTTTACATTGAAATTTAGAGTATATCATGTTGAAGGAAAATTATTATTACATTAATAACAATATAATGATTTACTAGTAAAAGTTCATATATATAATCAAAACTAGTTTGATTTTTTTAATATTAAAGAGTTTTTTTTTGGGGTTAAAATTAAAGAGTAATTTTTGAATTTGGAATATGTATCGCAATAGTAAAGTTAGATTAACAGTACTATACTATAAATATACTCCCCTAGGCTAGGAGGTCCAGTGTTGTGGGGGATGAGGACAATGGGCTGGGCTCATTTATTGAATTTCTATTCTTATTAATAAACCGTAACACAATGCAAGGAGAAATGGGCCCTTTTTCATTCAGCCGATTGGAAATACGAAAAGAGGGACTTAAAATTACCCTATTGCTACTTGTGAAGATATTTTTTTTATACTATACTAAAAAAAGTATAAAATTGGACCCTATCCAATACAAAAATAGTGAATTCATTAAAGCAGCTACGAGACTTTAGGCTTTGGACCATTAATTTAGGCCCAAGTATGATATGATGTGGTCCAAAGTTTTTGACTTAACAACGAAAAATAATTAATGCGCCATGTATAAATAATTGGTCATCAACCATTTGGTCTGGTGGTAAAAATTGGTCGTGGTAAAAATTGGTCATCGACCATTTGGCCTGATGGTAGAGAGTTGGACTATTAGTGTTAGTGTACTTGGATCATGAGTTTTTGGATTCTAATCTCACGGAATGTGAATTTATGATTCTAATCTCACGGAATGTGAGTTTTTCTTTTTTGGCCCCTACGGAATGTGAATTTAGTTTGTAATTTTATTTTTTTTTATGTTCTAGATGAAATTAGAGATTTGACAATCCTATTTAAGGAAGCCAATTTATTAGTACATTTTCTAGCTAGATGAAATTAGAGATTTGACAATCATATTTGATTTATGTACCCTTTAATTTGAAAATAAGGAAGCCAATGTATTAGTACATTTTCTGACTAAGTTGAGCTGGATAACCTGGATAATCGTGTGTGGTGTGGGACTATTTCCGTCACTTGTGATCTTTTATCGAGTAATGAAAATGATTATTTGATAACAAAAATAATTGGGGTTAGGATTCAAAAAAAAAAGGATTAAGATGAGGAAAGAAAAAAAAAAAAACACTAAACGTTGCACAAACTCATCTCTCATGTATATGAAAGTTACTTTCATAGTGATCAGTGGAATCGGTTCAAATAGAATTAGTTTAAAATCGGTAAAACGAATACAGATGATACATGTGGTATATATACACCGCAAAAAGATCAAATTGGCTTTTGCCTTTGTTTGAGTATTGAATTGAATGTTAGCAAAGGGTGAAGCAGAACAGAAGCATGTATAATTCTGAATGTCAGTTTGTCACGTAGAAGAACAAAGGGCAAAGAAAGAGAAGGGCAAAGCAGAAAGCGCGTGAAATTTAATCAATCAAAGTAAAAGATTTCACATTTTGTTCCAGTCATATATATGCATATGTAAGCTTAAAAACTGCCTGCAGGTCCTTGCTGCAGCTGACACCACAAGGCATGAAATCTCCGTGCTTTCTCATTAGTCCCCCCATTGACTCGGTTCCCTCCTCTCCCACCAAAACAATATGAATATTATTATTAATCATAGACCAAATTAAAGCAACAAAAAAAAAAGACAATTGTGTTTATAAAATCAAAAACATATATATTAATTAATTAAACTGTTAAATAAAGTCAAGTTTTGCCAAAGTTGTTATCCCCAAGCTTTATAAGACTATAATATCACAAGACATATACCAAAGCCATTTTGCTTTTTAAATCAAACTTGTCTATTTCTCTCTCTTAGTTTGAATCAATGGGAAGAGCTCCATGCTGTGACAAAGCCAACGTGAAAAGAGGGCCATGGTCGCCTGAGGAAGACAACACCCTTAGAAACTATCTTGAGAAACATGGGACTGGGGGCAATTGGATTGCTCTCCCTCGCAAAGCAGGTGATCATTAATTATTATTTTCTTATAATTACTTGTGTTTCTTAATCACTTAATCTTTAAGATTAATATAGGGCTTAGACGGTGTGGGAAGAGTTGTCGGCTAAGGTGGCTTAACTATCTGAGACCAGACATAAAGCATGGCGGATTTACCCAGGAAGAAGATAATACCATTTGCTCTCTCTATACTACTCTAGGAAGCAGGCAAGTTTACCAATTCAACTGACTTCATTAACTTTTTCTTTTCTTTAATTCGTTTGATATATAGTATTTGGGTTTTGTCTGAAATCTTTTAATTATACGATGTTGTCGGATTATTATATAGGTGGTCTGTAATAGCAGCCCAACTTCCAGGAAGAACTGACAATGATGTAAAGAACTACTGGAACACCAAGCTGAAGAAAAAGCTATTGGCAGGGAAGATTATTAATAGCAACAATGGGAGCTCTATGATCACTAGTCTCAACTCATCAGGGGAATTTTCTGCTTCAACTCCATTAATTAAAGCTGAAGCTGATCAAAGTAGTCAAGGTTTTGCTAATGGGAATTTATTAGATGCTTCCATTAATTCAAATAATGGTACTTGTTCATCATCATCATCTTCTTACATGTCGAGTACAGACATGAAACTGCAGCAAGATTATTATGAATACCCAGGAGAGATTAATTTGGACCAAGTCCAAATTAGTATCGATGATCAGTTTCCTCTGCCGGGGCTTATGGAAGTTCCAGCTGCTGACAAGTATAATTATTACAGTATGTCTATGTCAATGTCAATGTCATCATCTTCGAATTCATCATCTTATTATTCTTCTTTTCCATTGGAGAACAATAATTATACTACTAATTGGTCTAGCAATGGAGCTGGAAATATGTTGCTAGATTTTGATTTCGATCTCTTGGGTAGTGGATCTAGCTTCCAAGGAAAGAGCAGTTGAAAATAATCTATTGTTCAATTAATGTTTTTTTGGCAACTTTTCCTTCGTTGGGCTAATTAACAGTTACTATATATTATTATTATTAATAACCCTTGTAATGATTTTTTTAGTAGTCTATATATATCATCAATGTTGGTTCATCCTAAAGATCAAAAAGGGTAATTAAATATTGAAGTAGAATAATGTGGGCCAAAATAACTTAGAATTGGCTATATATAATTAGAAGTTTAATTCAATGGTGGAAGGAAAAGCTAAAACTAGTAGAATGATGAAAAAAACCAGAAGATTGTGAACGAGTCTTTTGTATTATTTTTTTTACCATTAAGATTTATGGGAATTGTTTGTGATTAATGGATGATGGAGAGCCTGTTTTTACTAGGTTAATTTAAATTGCTTGATTGTTTATATATACAATTAGGATATGAAAAATTGAAAATTTGAGCAAGTCAGTCAGCAAACTGACTGGTCAGTTATTATGTACGTTTGGTCACGAAAGTAGCAAGGGTAATCTTTAGCCAATTCAAACATGAAGAAAGGGTCTCCATCCATCTGACAGTGAAGACCATTATTTAAAGGGTTTATATATGATACACCGGCGGTGGAGTTTAACAGACTACACAAACGGGTCCTGAAGGGTGACATGTGTCCCTTAGGGACTAGATTGAAATATTTAAAACTTAAATAATTCAAAAAATAGACATGTGTCAATTCCACAACCCGCTTGTGGAGTCTAAAATTTACACCGCCGGTGTATCATATAATCACCCTTATTTAAATACATATCCTATTCACCATCTTCTTAATTAGTTCCCTATCCATATTTCCTTTCGTACGATAATTTTCTTTCGTTGGTCTCATTAAAATTCAGGTTTATGTTCACATTATTATATACAGCTAGGGCCACCCAATAAATGAGATTAATTAGCTTTAATAAAATTATGAAAATTGTTGGACCGATATGGTTATTACTACTAAATAAATGAGGGGTTTTATAAAGTTGGTCAAGTCGTGAACTGAAATCATTGGCCGCATAAATTTTCTAAATTACTCACACACATGTATATATATTCTAGATGGAAATCCCCTGTCTCCATTTTTGTGCCTAATTATGCCCCATCCATCAAATTATGTCATTATATCCTTTATATTATGCCATGTTTGTTTTCAAATTTTAACAAATATTATTAATGGAAGAAAATGAAATGAAAATCCTATTTAAACACAATAATGTTTAGCCCCAAATCAAAAATAAATATTTATATTATTATATATACCTAACCATAATGTTTAGA
This sequence comes from Corchorus capsularis, assembly GCA_001974805.1. Classification (NCBI taxonomy): domain Eukaryota; kingdom Viridiplantae; phylum Streptophyta; class Magnoliopsida; order Malvales; family Malvaceae; genus Corchorus; species Corchorus capsularis. Next base: position 20,261 of record AWWV01012423.1, read on the forward strand.
ATGAATAATATAGTTTAACTTGTACTGGGCAAACACGAAATACATAAAAAGAACATGTGTCATCATTTGGTAAGTGGGGCAGGAGATTTATAAGCGTTACCTTCTTCTAGTGTGACCAAAACTTAATTTAAATCTTTTCAAAATATTTACTTATCCCTAATTCTCTTTTCAAACATATCAATTAATTAACAATGGTAGAAAAATCAAGAAAATGACTGTTTAATTCATATACCATGACAAATTAGTATTCTAGTAAAATTTTGGAAGCATGTGTTTTTGAAAGGCATCCACATGTGTGTAACAAAATTTTCTAATGGGGCATCAAAAGTATTTTACTGTAAACCATCTTCTTTTCAAACTCTTGACTTTGATTTCATATATCCACATAGTGGAAAAACTTTTAATTTTAGTTATGGAAATTATTGGTCAGTCGTCTGAACGGAAATCGAAGTCCTACAAGTCAAAAGGCCGGTGGGGTCTCTACTCTCTACATGTTATATTACTTTGGACAAGTACTTCTAATTTCATAAATGTTGGTGTCTTAAATATACAAGCAGTGTGATGCTCGCGTTGCTTCTTTTTTACTTAGCATTTTGGTTAGACTTCTACTTGGAAAAATAGTGACTCTGCAACAAATTTCTTGCTGCTTTTGCCTCGATTCAATGCTGTAGACCCCAAATAATTAAGCCTTCCCCAAATTAACTTTCCTTTCCAGTTTCCACACAGACAATTTACGAACAAAATTTAGTAAGCTTTAGGGACCATTTGGTCCAACTTGTTTACAGTTTATCTACTGAAAAAAGTTTAAGTTGGGTCAAACAGAAAATCCAGAAATGCTTTCCAGAAGTGTTTTTTCAGTTGTTTTTGAACTAAAAGGCAGAAGTTCTAAATTAAAACTTTCTTCGGAAACACCTTTTCATAAGAGTTTTAAACTAAACCAAACTAGCCCTAAATGTACAAGAAAGGAGAAAAAGAAGCTTCTTTATTTCTGCAATTAATGTTTGATTTGGTTCGCAAATATCTGTCGCATTGTGATCAAGTAAAAGATGAAATGTTGCTTTGCTTTTCATTTGCATTTAGTATTATTTTAATAACGAGGATTTTGAATATACGCCATGCATGTAGACGGGAGTAGGGTCGTTTTGACCATACAATTTTGGTCCAGCACGATAAAGTTGCAGGAGAGAGACGTCCAAGGATTGTAAATATCATCTGAATCAATCCATGAGTTTGAACTGGTTAATTAATTTTATAATATTATATAAATAAATTCACCATGTGAATTTGAATGGTGAATTTGACCCTCAATGCAGCCATTGTAGGGCATATACGAAGCTTCAATTAGTTATTATGGCTGTGTCTCACTCTCAAGTTCTTCCGTCACGCCCTATCTAACAAAGACTTTCACTTTTTTAATAATTATTACAAAGGTCGTCTATCTAGGATTAATTAATCCATTAGTTTCAAATTAATTAAGACCTTAATATTATCTGAGATTAATTCTAAGGTAAGGAATAAAAACAGACATTATTTTTAAGTTACATGATTGGGAATCTCATCCAAAGCATGATTGAATCCCCTTTAGCTGTACTTGTATGACTTCAAGTCAATTTATATTTTGTTTTGAAAATGGGGGTATCTATCCCTTTTGAGAAGTCTTTTTATAAGCTTTGTTAAGTCAATATAAACTAGTGGGGGCAATTTCAATATAAAATTTACTAAAGGGGATGCCACTTATAAACTAGCATATGGAAAAAATATCGAAATTGAGCCAGTTATTTACAAGGAGAATGAATCACTTATACATCAGTTGCAAGAGCTAACAAAATTTCTACTTTAATTGATAGTTGATATCTGGTGCAGTACATCATGCTATCTGTTTTGTAATTTGCTTGAAACAAATGGACTAGTAATGGATGCATCAGTGGCAGAGCTAATGGAATATGTTTCAGATGAATTGGTAAATGTTCCAACAATATTATAGTAAATCTCCTCATTGGCGTACCTTTGCATTATTTCCATGTTGTGAGACAATTCCATGTCCAAGCAATGTTTTAACTCTGTCAAGACAAAGCTCATTGTCGGTCTATTAATGGAACTTGGTCTGGTGCATGCCATTGCCACTTCTAAAGCTTTCTGGACAGAATTCGCGTCGAATTTCCCATGCAGCCTTTGATCAACAATACTTGATATATCCCCTCTTTGGATCATTGGACTCACCCAATTTACTATGTGGATTACGCGGATTGCTTCGTCTTCCCTTATGATTGCATTCTGTCCAGTGATCAGCTCCAATATGACCACTCCAAAACTATAAACATCACTTTTCTCAGTTAATCTTTGAGAGCCATAGTACCTGGGCACATTTGAAAGTTGAAACCCTCTTAAATAAATATTAACTGCAGACTGATATATATATATAGTGCCTATAGGAGAAAAGTGGGGGAAAGTGAGACACATACTCTGGATCTAGATATCCTGTTGTTCCCATAACTGTTGTTAGTAAATGACTGCGGCCATCAGTGGGAAAAGTCTTGGAGAGACCGAAATCTGCTATTTTAGCATCCATGTTTTCGCTTAAGAGGATGTTGGCTGTCTTGACATCTCTGTGAATTATGGGTGGTTTGCATCCATAATGTAAGTACTCTAGACCTGCAGATCAAAACTTATGCATCATGATTATAATATTTTATAATGAATCAAGAAGATTAAGGCATTCTGAAACTGTACTAACCTTGTGCTGCATCTATGGCTATCCGGAGTCTCATCTCCCAATTCAATGTTTGTGAATTTTTATCTACAAGCATTAAGCTATCATGTTATAATTATCTTCATGCATTTTTGAAGTGAGAAATATATACAGTTATGAAATAAAATAAGTATACGTGAGAGGTAATCCTTCAAATTGCCATTAACCATATATTCGTAGATGAGTGCCATATTGGTTCCATCATCACAATATCCAATGAAGGAAACCAGATTCCTATGATGAACTCTCATTAAAAGTTCAGCCTGCAGATTTACAAAGACTCTTGTTAATTCTTGACAAGATACAGAACAAACATTAATGTTTATTCTTAGATACAGAATTTAATGGAGTTCTTTACTAGCTGTAGGCCAAATTCAGTTCTAACAGATTGCTTAGCCTACCAAAGGAAGAAAGAAATGGGATAATAACTACTTACCTCAGTTTGGAACTCGTCTGACCCTTGGGTTGACGAAGCAGAAAGCATCTTTACAGCAACCTGAGATCCATCTTTCATTTCTCCATGATAAACAGGCCCAAATCCCCCCTTCCCAATGACATCTTCAAAGTCGCTGGTAATGTTTACAACCTCAGCATAGGTAAATTGCCGCTTCTTTGATGGCAATGGTTTTCCTTCACCATCATAGGCATCAGCCTCTACCAGACAAGTAAAAACAGAATCATAGCTTCAGAATGCAGTATGGAGTTTTGAAGAATTTGTGTAACAGAAAGTTAAACAATTATAGAAACTCATGCTTGAATGAATATTTTTAATGAAAATATTTAAAATTACCTGATTTCTTTTTTCTTCGTCGTATCCACAATAGAATCAAAGCAACTGACACCACAAAAGCTGATAGCACTGATGCAACTACTGGAACAACAATATTCTTCTTGTTTTTGCATGAACCAGAGCTGCAAAGATTCTGTTTATCCACTCTGGAGTCAAGGAAAATGTGGTTAAATTCTGTTCTAAATGTCTTATCTTGATACTAAATTGCTTTGAATCATTAGGTGCCAGAAGTTAAAAGCATTCTCTTTTCCTCCTAAGCAAATTATAAGCACTTAAGAACCAAAGAGGATGAAGAAAGGGCACGAATATAATCTGGTACATGATGGAAATATAGACCTGAGGGTCAGAAGTCTAGCCTTTGATCTCTCCACAAGCACTTTAGGAACATAACCTGTCAGTTGGTTGCCTTCTAGGTTCCTGCAAAGGCACAATGTAATTATTCACAGTTTACTCTCCATTGCTTTGATATTATACTCTTAAATATTGATAACTTACAGGAACTTCAAGGATTTGAGTTCTTTCAGAAACTCAGGAATTGCTCCAGTTAAGTGATTGTTTGACAAATCCCTGGAAGAAAATGTTGTGTTATAAACATTGGGAGCAATGAGAAAGTCTAGTTCAAGATCAGTACAGAAATATGATTCAACAATACATGTATTGCTTACAGGGACTCCATAGCTGAAAGGCTACCAAATGAAGCTGATATCATGCCACTTAATCCACTTGAACTTAAGTTACTGCTCATATTTCAAAAGGAAGTCTTAAAACAGAGTGATTTGGTTAAGTAAAGGATTAATGCACAGAATGACAGAAAACTCACAGAGAAATGATCCGAGGAGGAACTGAAACACTGTAGTTACATTCCAGACCTTCCCAGGTATAATTCCTTGGTTCACATGGATCACCCACCCAGATTTTATTTACTTGGTATGCTCTTTTGATATCAAGGACAGCATTAACTGCATAAATGGGTTTATCAAGATATAAGTGCAGGGGCACAAGTAACTTATTGCAACACCAAAATTCCTAGGATGTTTTAGAACAATTGAATTTTGATTCTAGCAGGATAAACATGCTATCTAAATATCAGAAGTAGCCAATTACTACAACCCAAAGCAGAACAAAAGCAACAAACCAAAGGAATCAGTGACAAACTGAAAACTACAGAAACATTAATAAAGCTGTAAAAAGCATACCATCTTCAGAAAATGTAGGCAATTCATCAAGTTGTTTGGCCATGTAAATCTCAATGGCATTCAAAATAGGTGGAAGGGTTGCATCTTCTGTTTTATGTATAGAAATCCGATGTTCTTTCCCTATAAAAGCTTCTGAGTTGGATATTGTGGCTGCATAGAGGGGACGAGGAACTACCGGTCCAAACATTGGAGACCCATTCCAGGAAATGTTGATCTTTCTTGTTTGATTTTCAAATTGAACTTCAGCAAAGTACATATAAACATAAAATTTACTGGTATCTGCATCAGCTGTCCATGATAACTCCAGTGGATCACTAGCATTACGAGGCACTGCAGCAGTGCTAATGACTTCTAATGGAGCTTTGTAGCCATTTTCATTAGTGTTAATTGCTGAAGATGTGCTAACAATATCCCAAGAAGGATAGTTGTAGGGAGACCAAAAACGATCATAAATATCATCCTTGTATCGACCGGTTCCATTTAAATACCCTATGTCCAATCTTTTGAAGAGTACTAATGAAGCACTGTTTCCGAATTCTGTACCATAAATTGAACTGTTTAGTGGCCTAAGCTCCAATCCTGATATGAAGGGAATTCCAAGACCTTTATTCACAAGGCAAACACTGAAAGTATCTGATACTGCTGCACTGATAATCTCAGTTGTTACCACTTCAGAAGCATTGCTGAATTTAATCGTTGACCAAAGATTAACATTAAGATAAAGATCAAATTCAGGAAGGTTAGCTTCACCATCATAGTTTCCATACATGAACAAGGCTCTAATCAAATATAAACCATTGTTTCCAGCAGCATCAAGCGTTAACGCGTAACAATTCTTGTTCCCATGTGGAAAACTCCTAAGATCAGCAAGTGGCTGAGCCAAATTTGGGTTGCTTGGGTAATTATACTCAGAAGCAACGTTCATGTTGACCCCGGTGCTTATGTAACCTTCATCTGATGTATATCTAATGCCGGTTTCAGGGTCGGTGTAGCTTGAAGGAGAGGCTCCGCAATCAATGCTTATATAGCCTGAAGAAAAAAAGAATCTCATGATTTCATTAGAAAGAACATTTTTTCTTCTTCCTGTTTACAGGTATACAAGCTTCTCTATCATCAAAGATTCTTCAAAATGTAAACTTGGAAGTTGAACATCCACTAAAATTGATACTACATGATAAACTATAAATATAACTGGAATCATGTCATGCCTCTTCAGGGTGGTGATTCTAAATTCTGAGCACCTTAAAAACTAGAAAGTAAATGTTAGCTAGAAAAGTCAAAATCCAACTCTCTTGCTAAAAGATAAGTTTAAAAAATGATATATGAAGAGATTTAAGATAAATTTATACTTTTCTAGGAAAATTTTGCTAACCTATTTGGACTTGCCCATGAACAAAAACAGCAGCTGCAAATAAGGAGAGAACAAATGGAGTAAGGAAACCAACAGACATCTTCATTTTGTCTCGAGGGTCAATGAGATTATTGCTCAAAAAGTATGAAGAAAAGTTTCAGACAAGAAATTTTCTATCCACCTTCATAGAATTTTTTGGTGTGATATCTTTCTGGGATTAAGTCATTTCTATTGATATGATATCATGCACCGATTTTAATATTGGCTGAAGTGAAGTCGTCGGTGTATTAAATCTCTTAGATTGATGAAATTAATTAATAAAGTGGCTGAACTAGTCCTCGTTTACTTTTGATTCGCTTTGTGGGTAAAATCAGAAATGGTTCTTGTTTTGTTAATCTTGAATTTTTCAAAATGAAATGTTCAAACTTGCAAGGCTGTTCGAGTAAGTAAACTTACCCATCCGAATCCGATACCGGTAAATTCCCGCCAAAAGATATATCTGAGAACTTATTTCGAACACCTTGCCTCCAATTCTCGGTTTACAGTTTGGGATTCAGCTGAGCCTTCTCTTCCAAAAAGGATCGTCGTCTCCTTGGTAAATTCTATTCTTTTTCCCTGAATCCTAGTTTCCTGTTTCTTCCCTTTACTGCGATTTTGATTTTCCTTCACTTTCTCAGCCTGCCAAGGCAAACATTGATAATGATCTCCTTTGATTTCGTGATAGATGGTAATTTAATTTCCTCTTGAAATTTCTGTTTTACACTTTTGGTAATTGATTGCTCTTTTGATGAAATTCTTGGTATACTTTTGGAGCATTCATAACTGTGATGGAAACAATATTGATAGAGGGGGACTAAAATGAAGAAATTTTGTGTTATTTACAAGAACAGTGAACAGATGCTTATTACATCAGTTAGCCTTGCAAGAGCTAACAGAATCTTCTACTTTGAATTCTGATGCATCTGCTTTCTACTAATTTGCTTCAAACAAACTTTGTTATGCAAAATTACTTTACATATATATTATCTTGCAAATGGACTCGTAAATGATTCATCAGTTGCAGTGCTAATGGAATATATTTCAGATGAATTGTATGATCCAATATTATAAATCTCCCCACTGGAGGTAAACCCTTGTTTTCTTTCTCTGTTTTGAGGCAATTCCATGTCCAAGCATTGTTTTAGCTCTGTCAACACAAAGCTCATTGTAGCTCTGTTAATGGAACTTGGTGTTGTGCATGCCATTGCCACTTCCAAAGCTTTCCAGGCTGAATTCTTGTCAAACTCTCCATTCAGCCTTTGATCAACAATACTTGTTAAATCGCCCTTTTCGATCATCGGACTCACCCATTGAATTATGTGGACTGTCTCATCTTCCTTTATGATTGCTTGCTGTCCAGTGATCAGCTCCAATAGCACCACTCCAAAACTATAGACATCACTTTTCTCATTTAATCTGTGATAATTGTAGTACCTAGATACAATAGAAGAAAAACATATTGTATTAATCAAACCTTTAATCTGTAACTTGAACAATTTTTTTTCTTTGTAAGTTGTTAGCCTTTTAAGTATTAACTACAGACTGATCATATAATGGCTGCAGTGCAGGTGCTTATAAATTTACCGAAGGGGCGAAAAAGGAGGAAATTTAGGCACATACTCTGGATCTAGATACCCTGTGGTTCCCATAACTGTGGTATGTACATGACTGTGGGTATCATTGGGAAAAGCCTTGGACAGACCAAAATCTGCTATTTTGGCATCCATCTTTTCACTTAAGAGGATGTTGGCTGTCTTCACATCTCTGTGAATTATGGGTGGTTTGCATCCATGATGTAAGTACTCCAGACCTGCAAATGGAAACTTATTATTCAGTGGATGCCTTTATTGACTGACAAGCTTTGGAAATTTTGTTGCAGTGTTTCTGTTTATGCTTAAGTAAGAAGGTAAAGGCATTTTGAGACTGTACTAACCTTGTGCTGCATCTATTGCTATCCGAAGTCTCATTTCCCAAGTCAATGTATGAGAATTTTTATCTGCAAGAATGAAGTTTTTATATGATCATGTTCATTCATTTAAATCAAGGAATTAATACAGCCTTTACACATGCAGATTAGTATGGAATAAAAATAAGCATACATGAGAGGTAATCCTTCAAATTGCCATTAGCCATATACTCGTAGATGAGTGCCAGCTTGGTTCCATCATCACAATATCCAATGAAGGAAGCCAGATTTCTATGGTGAACTCTCATCAAAAGCTCAGCCTGCAGATTCACAGAAACACAGATCATTCTTCTTAATGGTAGAGGCACTCGCATTTTCTTGAAGTTATTTCTTGAACAATATACAGAACAATTAGTAATATTTGGACAAATTACATATTTTTTCCATAATTAGATGCAAAATTCATTATATATATCTGTTTTCTGGCTGTAGGGTTCAGTTTTATCATATTCTTTCCATACCTCAGTCTGGAACTGTTGTGACCCTTGGGTTGATGAAGGAGAAAGCATCTTTACAGCAACCTGAGTGCCATCTTTCAAGCTTCCTCGATAGACAAACCCGAATCCTCCCTTCCCAATGACATCTTGAAAGTTGCTAGTAATGTTTACAACCTCAGCATAGGTAAACTGCCGCTTCTTTGATGGCAATGGTTTTCCTTCACCATTGTAGGCATCAGCCTCTGCCAGACAAGTACAAACAGAACATGGCTTCAGAAATCAGAATACAGTATGGAGTATTATAGAATTTGTGTAGCAGAAAGTTAATTTCATGATGTAACATGATTGGACCAAGATTTTCTTATGAATATTACTTGATTTTCGTTTCCTTCTCAGTATCCACAACACAAGCAAAGCAACTGACATCACAAAAGCTGATAGCACTGAAGCAACTACTGGAGAAACAATATTCTTCTTGTTTTTGCATGAACCTGAGCTGCAAAAATTCTGTTCATCCACTCTGGATTCAAGGAAAATGTGGTTAGATTTATGTTCTACATGTGTTATCTTGCTTCACTACATTGCTTTGCTTCATTAGGTGCTGGAATTTAAGCATTCTCTTTTCCTTCTAGGCAATAAGCACTTGTGAATCGAAGAACATAAATAAAGGCATAACAGATAATGGAAATATAGACCTCAGGGTAAGAAGTCCAGCCTTTGATCTCTCTAAAAGCTCTTTAGGAACATGACCTGATAGTTGGTTGCCTTCTAGGTTCCTGTAAGGGAACAATGTGATAATTGTTAAATCTGTTTGCTCTTCATTGTTTTGCTATTACAACTACTAGTGCTAAATCTTACAGGAACTTCAAAGATTTAAGTTCTTCCAGAAACTCAGGAACTGCTCCAGTTAAGAGATTGTTTGACAAATCCCTGCAAGAAAATGTTGCAATGAGAAAGTCTTGTTCAGGATCAGTACAGAAATATAACTCAACAATATGCAAGAGCTATGACATGCATACTTACAAGGACTCCATTGCTGAGAGACTCCCAAATGAAGTAGATATAGTGCCACTTAATCCACTTGAAGTCAAGTTACTGTCACATTTTGAAATCAACTCTTAAAACAGGCTGATTTTCAAAAGGAGGAAAGGATTATTTGAAAACAATGACAGAAAACTCACAGAGAAACAATCCGAGGCGGAACTGAAACACTGTAGTTGCATCCCAGACCTTCCCAGGTATAATTCTTTGGTCCACATGGATCACCCACCCAGCTTTTATTTACCTGGTATGTTCTTTTGATATCAAGAACAGCATCAACTGCATAAATTGAGTTAATAAGCTAAACCCTCTTCTATATAGCAGAAACAAGCATTATGCAGCTAATAAAGTGCAGAAAAGCATACCATCTTCAGAAAATGTTGGGAATTCATCAAATTGTTTGGCCATGTAAATCTCAATGGCATTCAGAATCGGTGGAAGGGTTGAATCTTCTGTTTTATAAATAGAAATCCGATGTTCTTTCCCTACAAAGGCTTCTGAGTTAGATACTGTGGCTGCAAACAGGTAACGAGGAACTAACGGTCCAAACATGAGTGACCCATTCCAGGAAATATTGAATTTTCTTGTCTGGTTTTTCTGCAGCTGCTGCACTTCAGCAAAGTACATGTAAACATAAAATTTACTCGTATCCGAATCAGCTGTCCATGATAATTCCAACCGATCACTAGCATTATGAGGCATTCCTGCAGTGCTAATTACTTCCAATGGAGCTTTGTAGCCATTTTCATTACTGTTAATTGCAGAAGATGTACTAATTATATCCCAAGAAAGAGACTTAAAGGGAGTCCAAATCCGATCATAAATATCATCTTTGTATCGCCCAGTTCCATTTCCATACCCTAAGTCCAACCTTTTGAAGAGCACTAATGAAGCACGGTTTCCAAATTCTGTACCATAAATTGAACTATTCAGAGGCCTAAGCTCCAATCCTGATATAAAAGGAATTCCAAGTCCTTTATTTACAAGGCAAACACTTATGGTATCCGATTCTGCTGCAATTATAATCTCTGTTGTTACTGCATCAGAAGCATTGCTGAATTTAACAGTTGACCATAGATTAACATCAAGATAAAGGTCAAATTCTGGGAGCTTAGCTTGACCATCATAGTTTCCATACAAGAACAAGGCTCTAATCAAATATAAACCATTTTTTCCAGCTGCAGGTGTTAAAGTGTAACAATTCTTGTTCCCATATGGAAAACTCCTAAGATCTGAAAGTGGCTGAGCTAGATTTGGGTTGTTTGGGTATGCATATTCAGAAGAAATGTTCTTGTTAATCCCAGTGCTTATGAAAGCTTCATCTGATGTATAACTAATGCCGGTATCAATGTCTACGTATTTGAAATTCATAGGGGATCCACAATCAATGCTTATGTACCCTGAAGAAAACAATTTTCCATGAATTTCATTAGAAATGAACTTATTTCCTCATTAGAATCATGAAATTTCTGTTTAATATACTAAAATTCTTCAAAATGTAAACTTTGAAGTTAATCATCTACTAAAACTGATCAATCAAATAGTAAATAGTTTCACAAAATTAATCATTTTGAAAAATTTTACTAACCTGTTTGGAGTTGGCCATGAACAAAAACAACAGCTACAAGGGAGAGAAACAATGGAGTCAGGAAGCCAACAGAAATCTGCATTTTTCTCAATGAGACTGCTGCTGAAAAGTATGAAACTATCAAGAAATTAGCAAACCACCCTTTATAGTATATTGTTGACTTGGTTCAAATTTTTTTGGTTTTAATATTATCTTTTCTTGGATTAAGTCATTTCTACTGATATTTGTTTCATGTTCATATCATGCTGCCAACCCACAGTGTTCTTATGAAAATAGTAATAATTTATAGAGATGTTGATGGTTGACCTTCCACCATTTCTAACTTTGGGATGGTCTGATTAATGTTTTTCAATGAAAAAACCAACTTTAGTTAATTAATATTGTGGGGTTGTTAAATTTCTTAACACTAGTTAAAGAAAATTAATATCATAAGTTTAATGGATTTAATAAAGTTGTGTAGTTATTTAATCCTCATATATAATATAATTTCTTTTTGTGGGTATATTATAGTCCATTTTGATTTGTTAATCTTGAAATTTTCTAACAATTCAAAGATGTTGCAAATTGAATTTTCTAACCCATGGTAAATATAATTAAAAAAAATTACAAGTACTTAAAATATTAACAAGTGGTTATCCAAGTTGTTGCAACTGTCAAAATCGTCCAAAATTGAAAATTTTACTCCCTAAGAAATTGTAAATTTGTACTGCCAAAAAAAAAATTGTAATTGTGTAATATCAGCAAGGGCATTTGAGTAAACTTGACGATTTTCTGCCCATAGCTGTGTAATGACAAATTCCCGCCAAAAGAGCATAACTCTATAGACGCTTATCTCTGGGGACTTGTTTCAAACACCTTTCCTCTAATTTCCTGTTACCGTTTTCGATTTCAGCTCATCTTTTCTCTTAGAAAAAGGGATCGCCGTCGCCATGGTAAAATCGATCTTTTCCGAAGCCTAATTTTATTTTTCTTTTCTCTTTACTGCTATATTTTCCTTTAGTTCTTCAGCTGCAAAACATATATTGTTGGATTTTGAATTGTTTAGATCTTGATGCTGTAATCTTGTTTATTTGATGATAGATGATGCTTTTCTTTTGAAATTTCCTAAATACGATCTTATGATTCGTTACTTTTCAACTTTGTATCAGTCAAAGAAACGAGGTCTTTCGTTGGAAGAAAAGAGGGAGAAAATGCTCCAGATATTTTATGAATCCCAAGACTTCTTCCTTGTGAGTTTATCAGTTTCTGGAAAATTGTTGTTATAGAATGTCTAAATACTAAGATTTTTGTTAATTTCATGCATTTTTAATGGTTTTAGCTTAAGGAGCTTGAAAAATCGGGTCCCAAGAAAGGGGTAATTACCCAATCTGTCAAAGATGTTGTCCAGAGTTTAGTGGATGATGACCTAGTTTCAAAGGACAAAGTTGGTACATCTGTAAGTACAAACATAGTGTATTCTTATTTTCTAATTAACATGTTATTCTTCTTATATCTGGGTAATTGATTGCTCTTATGTTTGAAATTTTAGGTATACTTTTGGAGCCTTCCTAGCTGTGCTGGAAATCAGGTTTTTTTCTGTTTTCTAGGATACCTTGTTCTTATCTTTGATATAATTTCATTGGAATATTGATGTGAATCTTTGAATAGTTGAGGAATGTGCAAAGGAAACTAGAGTCAGATCTCCAAAGCAGTAAGAAGAGGTTCAAGGAACTTGTTGATCAGTGTAATGAATTAAAGAAGGGACGGGAAGAATCTGTAAGTATCTCAAGTTTGTTCAATGATTTGGGGTCTCAATTTTTAGTTTTAGGGAGGACTGTTGCTTATATCTCAAAATATTGTGCATTTATCAGGACGAACGAGTGGAGGCCTTGGCTGAATTAAAAGCTATAGAATTGAAATATAATGAGCTTAAGGTTGGATTACTTCATATCTTTTTTTCTCTTATATAAAAGAAGTTATAGAAAGGGCTATTCAAGTTTGTTAAAATCTATGATCTACCTTTGCAGGAGGAGTTGAAACAGTATGCAGACAATGATCCAGCTGCATTTGAAGCAATGAGTTTAGTGCTTGTTTTGCCTTTATGCTTGAGTGATTGTTTTCATTTGGAACACCTTTTATTTGTGATATTAGGCATCATTTTAGGTTTTCTGCAGTGCGATAAGCTCCCACCTGACTAAAGTATTTATAAATGTTGGCAGAGAATGCAATTGAAGTTGCCCATGGATCAGCTAATAGATGGACAGGTACTTAGCTCTTACCTTTGCATAATAAGCAATCATTTCTGTTTGCTTTTAGTATTTTTTATATGCCACAGATATATGTATATAATTGCAGCTATACTGCTATGCACAATGTTGTCGGTGATTAAACTGGGGTCATATTAAATATATCTTTTTACTATGGTCAAAACCTGTACAGACAACATCTTCACCGTGCGACAGTGGTGCTCAAACAACTTTCCTGAAGCCAAGGAGCAGCTTGAACACATGTACAAGGAGGTAATAGTTCTTATTTTATCTTTCTAGTGTGTGTACAAACTTATCAACTATGATACACCACCCTCACCAGTTACCAAAGGAGTATCCCTTATGCTTATGCTATGGTCACATTTTCTTTAGGGTGAACTGACTACATATTCCTTTGCTTTGGTCATATAAAATCTGGTAGGAAATGCTATTCCTGACATGGCAATCAATTTTAATTCCAGTTGATTTGTTTATTTGGGTGTGGGTCCATACCATGACTGCCTTAATGCATATGTATTATGTACCTTTGGTTATGAGCATACAAGCAATAAAGCTAAGTATAATTATAAAAAGATTCTGCTTTGGCTAGTCCACAAGAATCAAACTGAAGTGCATATATTTATCTTCCGCAATAGGTTTCATTTGTTTTCCTTATTATAAAACATGTGCCTCTTCCTAGGTTAGTCCTCTTGTTATACTGGTTTCTGTTTCTGCACTAATATCTTGCTTTTCAAATATTACTACAGATAGGAATTACCGATGATTTTGATTATGTGGAGTTATCTCCAGCTATTCCACTGCGCGCTATTGCTGATCAGATGCTGGAGGGGAATCCTTGAGTAAATATTATGTGGATCACCTATATGTTAGATGTTACTTATGCCGGTTTTATGTAAATTCGACACCCGTATGTTCAAACCATGACAGTGGCTAAGATGAAAATTAGTTCATCTAATGCTTTGTGAAAGAAAACATGACTTCAAGTAGCCAACAGCAGTGATACCTTCAGTTGTTTAATTCTGGATATTTGAATCTAGTGAAAACAAGAAAATCTCATTTTCTCCATGGTTTACATTTTGCAAACTCAATTGCTTCTCAACCTTGACATCATGTGATTCTTAACTCTTATCAGTAATTTAATAGGTGAAGAAGAGATGTAGGCGTAATCTTTACTTCTTGTTACTTTTCTAGGGTAAGGTAACAAGTAATAATAATTTATTCTATAAATTGTAGTATAAGATATTTAAAAAAGTTGGAATAGAAGTAAATTTTCATCAACTTGGGCAATTTGATGTAATCAACTAGTCTAGAAGCATAATTCTGATTTGTAAAGCCAGTAGATAGAGTGAATATGTAGCCAAAATCATGGTGGCAATGCATTGGCATATTGGGACTTGGCCCTTGGGAGTTGGAAGCCCTTCCATTCCATGTTTGATTTGGCTGTCCAAAGTGAGGGCAGAATCGTCATTGAATTTTGAAACCCAGAAAAAATCAATGTAACGGATCATTAGAAAGAAACAAAAATCAAAACAAATATTATAGTAATCATTTGCGTCATTGATTGGAGGAGTCTAGGAAGCACAGCTCAACAATACCTGGAGTCAGAACGTGCAGCCGTCAATTTGTTGATTACGTGGCACCAATCAACGGCGGAAAGTGGGGTGTGTTTCATTCAACTGTGCTGTCTCTGTCTCAGGGCATTGTAAAGCCAGAGTGGCCGTTTCTTCATTTTAGGTTCTTAGTCTCTTTTTAAGCTGCCTCCTCAAACTCATTACTAAAAATTCCAAGGAAGAAGCAGAATTCGACAAGAAATTTTATTCTCAATCAGCAAAGCTTTAGAAGTTAGAATGGAGATGTTAAGAATTCAGGTTGGAGTTATGGCCATTTTTGGGCTTGTATTGGCCTTGCTTCTACCTTCCATCAATGCTCATAGTCCTGCTTCTGCTCCGGCACCTCCGCCAACTAGCGATGGTTTGTTTTCCTTCTCTTTCTGTTTCCATTAATTTCTCAGTTGTTTTTGTTATTGATGAAATATTTGTGATGTTTCCATGGTGATTAATGATTTTAAATATTGATGAATTGCAGGAGTTGCAGTTGATCAAGGGGTTGCCTATGTCTTAATGCTCCTAGCTTTGGTGCTCACCTATCTCATTCACTGACATGTCGACTCCTCATCTTTTTAATGTTGTTAACTGGTTATATTTTTTTGTCATTGTATGCTTTTTCCGGTTATTCTTATTCAAACTCAAATTCTTTTATTTTCTTCTTCTGTTGCTAGCTTGTAAATTACCAAGTACTACTATATTTGGTGTTTCAATCTGTTTCTTTGCAATTGCAAAATTCTTTCTTCACTATTTTTCCTCTAAGAGAATGAAAAAAAAAAAAAAAAAAAACCCTCCCGCCTCCCAGTAACAAGGGAACCAATTTAAGTTTAATTCCCTAAGTCTATCCTGGCTTATGCCAGCTAAAATATACTCCACAAAACTTCCTCAAGTCGCTCTAACAAAGCAATATATTTGATTGGACTTTCTTGGGGTTAAAATTAAATTAAACCGCCTCAAAACCGTGTCATCCGCATAAATCGGGTGTAAGGTTTAAGAAACTCAGACAGAAAATGTAAGTTAATATTCATTTCGTCGTCAATTTGGGCTTTGGAAGAAACCATGAAATTGAAAGATGCATATGGGCTTTGGAAGAAACCATGAAATTGAAAGATGCATACGTCCAAACAGGCAAGTTTGTATTAAGGAGGGGATCAAAGTGACGATTACTTAGCGATGTATACATAATTATCCGACAACTTCATTCGCTCAACTAAAAGAGGAAGATGCCGTATTTTGTCTTTGGCTTTCTTCTTTCAACGTATTGTAATGTTTGGTGAATAGCAAGTGGAGAATTGTGACAGCTTGCCAGAATTTAGCACATCTCATCGGACTAAAAAACAGCATATATGTTATTTTATGAGACAGTTTAATGTCACCAAGTAGTTGACATTACAAGGGAAGTCAAAGATAGCTACAAGGATTTGAGAAATGTAAATAAGGCAAGTGTTATATTTGAAGAACAAGATAAATAAAAGGATGGCAAGAGGCAGAGTACAAATATGGCTTTGTTCAGTTCATGCAATCTTTATGTACACTGTCTGTCAAGCAGTAAATGCACACCAATTGAAAGTAAAAGATTCAATAATACAATATGGCCTCTCTCATGTTTTGCAACATCACCTGCTGTATAATCCACCAAGAAACAATATCAGTTTTCTACTAGACGCCTGGGCTGTAATGGTGAACAATGCTATCAGGTCTATAATTCCCCAAGAACGAATGGATTACCTTAAAGTGCCATCTCGGCCTGCAATGCAGCAAGTTCATCTTCCTCAGCTGTGCGCTTTTGAGGAACAGGACGGGATGGTTGCCTGCCAGCGGGCACATGCACTGGAGCTGCAGGAGCTGTTGTTGCAGGCTGGAGAAGCTGTTCTTCCAACTCAGCACCTTCGAGTTCTTCAAGTTCTGCTTCCAATTCATCCTACAGCATTAAAAGTTTTAAAGTAATTGTTAGATGTGATAAATGCCAGACATAAAAATTTGTAAACATGGATAATAATAGAGGAAGAAAGGAAAAGTTCATAGAAAGTAAGAACCTCATCAAAATCGGCTGCAGCTCCAATAGGAGTTGACAGTGCTTCCTGAATCTGTTTCATATTTTCCGTCTGTTCATTAATCTCATCCATTGTTTTGTCGACATCATCTATATTCCTGTAAAGAAAACCAAATTTCAGTAAACAGTAAGAATTAGCCACTGCCCACGCATCCTGAGGGCACAAAATTAAAGAGGGCACAAGATTAAGAGCTAATCAAGATAGCACAAACAGCAAGTCAGCACACTTCAGCATTGATGATGCAAAGGGGCATATAGAGAAAAGAAACCCTGAAATATTGATAACATACGTTGCTTTCTGCATTGCCTTCATTGCAGCAGCTCCGGTCCTCAATGCATCTACAGTCTCTGTGGTGGCTTTGGCACCTTCTAACATTATCATCTGTAGAAGTTCATACATACCAATCAGTACAGCATCAGTGGAAACAGCAGAAAAACTCGAACAGCTTTTAGCACTCTTATAAACACTATATACAACAAACAAATTTTCATAGCTTACTTGATCATGAATACGCAGCTGGAAATTTCCAAGCTGTTCTATTTGCTGTTCATATAGTCTCTTCCTCTTCAAGCACTGTATAGCCGCTGCATCAGGTAATATAATTGAATAAGTGAGTACTAGTAATAAGCAATATAAAGTTAGCAATAAATGCATATAACATTGTCCTAATATAAATAATGGCAAAACTTCTAACATAGTAACTAAAGAAATATGAAAAACATTCATTAAGCTCCACATAAGTAAGTTACAAGCCATCACATGATGGTGCCACAAGACAGAGTTTTATAGCATCATATTTAGATACAAGGAACCAACAATGAGAAATACAAAGTCAAGTCCACCCATTATCCTGTAAAACTAGATATACAAGTTTTTCAACAGCGAAAACCATGGAAAACTAATAAATGATTGTGCAGCACTATGCAACCATACCTCTCTTGTTTCTCCCTTTGGCGAATTCCTTGGCCTTTTCAACCTCTTGGGCAGCCTTTTTAACAAGTACCTTTTCCTTTTTCTCAAGCATTTCAAGGGTCTAGATGATGCAAATCAATACAGAGTCAGTTAAGCAAAATTAAAAGAGCAAAATTCAATCACTGGAAACAAATAAACAGAAATTCGCATTTCAAGGCACCACATATAAGTACTAAAGTAGAATTAGTTGATGAATAAAATTCCATAGTTTTAGACATCCCTAATAAACTTAACAATCCTATGTGTGTTACCATTTCCTTGTCTGTAAAACTATTCCATAGATTGCCAAAATTTTCAGTCAGGTTTCAACCAAAGTAAAACACACTCCTCTGCAAATGACCCATTGGGTGAAGATACAGACAGACCACAGGGATCAACACCGCTTCATAAATATATGTTAGCCAGGTTTTCTACTTTTGGTCTTTGAAGTTTTTATTATTTACTTAAACTTATCTCATCAATTGGACATAAACCTTCCCAAATGTAATCAAACACTTCAGCAATGCACAATAAGGGTAATCCTAGCATCCCATATATCCGTTCATCCAGAAACTAAGTTCTTTCAAGCAAAGCCCAAGTCCCCACAAATTATTACGGCTAAATTCAACCCACCCAATTCACCAGATAAAATATTCTAATCCCAGAATTCATCAGACAACGCAATAAGAATCTAAGAGCAGAAAAGGCAAACCTAATTAAACAAAAAGACAATATTAAAACCGAGAAACGTACCTCATTTAATTTGTCTAATGTGGTTAGAGCATTTGCCTCCTGCTTGGGTTTCCCGAAAAGTCGGTTAAACATGATTTACTCGCCGAGATTAAACCCCCGATCTTCTGTTTAACAATAATCAACGATACGATCAGATCAGAAGAAGCCGTAATCACACAATCAATCACTCGGAAACAGCTAAAAAAAAAATCCAATCACAATAAAACAAGCAATCGAAAAAGATAAAGGTAAAAGAAAATGATATTCCAAAACGACGAACTCATAACAGAAGAGGGAAAATCAATCGAACCTGTAAAATTGAGATATTAGGGATTTGGGGAGTTGAGAGAGCGAAGGAGATCTGTTGAATTTCTGGGTGAGGAAAAAAGGAGAGTTGGGTTTTATTTGGGGATTTTTTTTATTTTCCTTAAGCGTGTTGGTATTGGTTTTAGAAAGGGGAAGCAGCGTTTGTTTTCATTTCCTTCGGCTTTGCCTCTTCTTCACGACGTTGAAGTCATCGGCTTTCCACGTGGCGTCCACTTGATTGAATAGTGGGCCCCATGTCCACCCGATTTATTTGTAGTCGGAATTTTCCTGGAAATACGACGTCGTTTGATTCGAAACAAAAATAAATTTTATCCCAAAGAAGTCGAGAAATTAAATTAAAATAAGTTAACTGAAGAAAATTTGCTTCATTTTCTAATATATTTATTTGGAGTATTTATTTATTGATTTTTTTACATATATAGGTTGAAAAAAAAAAGTAAATAAATTGCATTTATTTGGTATTTACTAGTTATATATTCAATTTAAAATATATACTATATTTATACCGTAAGTTGACCGAATGAGTAGAAATTGCAGAACAACTTTCTTTCTTTGATTCTGTCAAGTGTTTAAGTTGTACTAGGACTAGGACTAAACTTTTGTGTTCCCCATTGTTTCTCCTAAACCAAAATCTCAAACTTATACATATCCATTTTTCATGGCTGTCCTGAAATGGTTTTTCCTGATTCTCAGTCCTCATTCCTTTATGCCAATGCCCGTTCATTCAAACCTTTCAGTCAACAAGGAAGCCTTGGCTCAAATCCCACTCAACTTCCTAAACTTTGGCAAAAGACCTGAGATTAAGGACTGAATATAATTGGTATTAGAAGGAAAATACACGAAAAACCTGAACTTCTTTATGAAGAATTTGAGACTAGTAAGCTTATAAGGGCTGAGCTTGATCAAATGGGCATCCCTTATAAATACCCAGTTCTTTAGCCTTGGAATGAAAAATGAGAGTCGATCGAGGACAATTTCCATCTGGCCATTCACCATATATTATATTATAATAATATATAGAGTTAATGAAGATGTCCTTCCATATGGTGCAGCTCTACATGCATCATTGGCATTGGCAAACAAGGTATCTCTTGGATCATCCACCTGCACCTTCAGAAGCAAGTTATCATGATGAACTCTTAAGCATATAAACTTTTCTAATGTCAACTAGTAGGTCTTTAGTGTGTGTATGTTATAGTATAAACTATTATGAATGAATTTGATTTTGATGCTAGCAATGGCTAATTGCTGATATGTTTATTAAATCATTATTATTTAGAAAGGACCTTTTGCCCCTTATTTTAATTTTTTCCATTATTTAAGAACAATCGACAATACAATCAATTAGATCAGAAGAAACAATAATAACACAATCACTCACTGGTGTAAAGAGCTAGAAAATAAAAAGATTCCAATCACAATAAAACGAGCATTACAAAAAGATAAAAGTGAAATAAAAAAGAGAACTCACTTTCACCAAAAAAAGAGAACTCACAAGGAGAGAAATCAATAGCACCTGTAACAATCGAGAAAAGAAACAAACAAACAACCTTCTTTCTTGATTCTGTCAAGTGCTTTGCTTTTGCTTATCTTGTACTAAGACTATATTATTGTGTTCGATTCTGTTCCCAGACAAAAGCCACCGTTTCCTCCTTCACTACCTCTGGCTCTGTCTTCAAACCCTGATGTCCTCCAAAACCAAATCTCAAATTATACACCCATTAACCATGGCTGTTCTGAAATGGTTTTTCCTGGTTCTCACCCTTTATTGGTTTACGTTAACACCCATTTATTCAAACCCTTCAGTCAACAAGGAAGCCTTGGCTCAAATCCCACTAAACTTCCTAGACTTTGCAAAAAGACCTGAGATTATGGAGTGGATAATTGGTATTAGAAGGAAAATACACGAGAAACCTGAACTAGGTTATCAAGAATTTGAGACTAGTAAGCTTATAAGGGCTGAGCTTGATCAAATGGGCATCCCTTATAAATACCCAGTTGCTGTTACTGGTGTTGTTGGCTATATTGGCACTGGCAAGCCTCCTTTTGTCGCTCTTCGGGCAGATATGGATGCTCTTCCCATTCAGGTACTCTGTTTTTTTTTAGGCAATGGCTTCACTTTGATCAAGTAGCATATTGTAGTTGAGATTTCCATATTAGTGTTTGAATGTGTTATCAGTAAGAAAAATTTTGTTGGATTTTGATATAGGAACTTGTGGAGTGGGAGCACAAGAGCAAGGTTCCTGTAAAGATGCATGCTTGTGGACATGATGCTCATATTGCCATGCTTCTTGGTGCTGCAAAGATCCTTCAAGAACATCAAAATGATTTGCAGGTTATTTGCTATGTTTTTCTCTGTTAATTGATATATCCTGTGCAAATATTACCTTCTTAATAGTAGTATCTTTTGCAAGTTTTGTTTTTTCTTAACTTGTAACACAAATTGATAATTTAAGATTCTTTCATGGCTTCTATGTGTCTCTAGATTTCTTCACATGAGAACCATAGTGTACATCATTTGTAACCCTTTCTTAGCAATAAATGGGTTAAATGAGCAATCCCTCCATTACCCATTTTTTGTTTTATCAGTTGACCTCACAATTGACATGATTCCTTATTGAAGTCAGATTGCATCAATGGAAACATCTTCTGCTCTTCTCAAGTCTGTAAGTTTTGTTTATTAGGGAACCGTTGTTCTTATTTTCCAACCGGCTGAGGAAGGGGGTGGGGGAGCCAAAAAAATGATAGATGCTGGAGCTATTGAGAATGTTGATGCTATCTTTGGACTCCATCTAAGTGTTAGATTCCCAGGTGGTGTTGTGGCCTCCTACCCTGGCCCAATTTTAGCTGCTACTTGTTTCTTTGAGGCTGTAATACATGGAAAGGGAGGCCATGCTGCTCTTCCTCAGCATACAATAGACCCAATTTTAGCAGCTTCCAATGTGATTGTCAGTTTGCAGCACCTAATTTCACGTGAAGCTGATCCCTTGGATTCACAGGTAATATCTCTCTCTCTTGGGCACACACTCTACCATTCAGGGTTATATTTAGTTTTCCCTTGTATTTGTTCCTTCTAGGCTTCTACTCCCTGTTAATGAGAAAAGCACCCAAATTGTCACCTTATAAAACCTTCTTGAAACCTGCTTCGCCAAACTCCATGTTCATTAATATATGATCTTCCCCATCTTTGTTTTGTCATGTTAAGGACATCGACAAGTCGTATTAGATATAAACTTTTATATTTCAACTATTTTCAGCTTATATAACCTGTGGCAAAGTTATAACAGTGCAATTGTTTTAGTATAATGAAGTTTTATTGCTCATTTCTTCTCTCTGTCCTTTGATTTTGAAATAAATCCATTTTATTTTATAGCATTTTGTTGTATATGTAATGTCAGATTCTTTGACTATTATAGTTTTAGATAGATTCACTTCTCTTCAAATAAGGTCATTGATAGATTTCGTTTGTTTTGTTGCTTAACTGTCATTTTTTAATTCTTCTGGTTTTCTTATATTCTGCTGAAGATACATACTTGTAAAGATTGAGATACTTTCTTATTGACATGATGAAACATGTATATTTAACGAGGAAAAACATAATCGCAACAGGTGATTACAATTGGAAAATTCCAGGGTGGTGGTGCATTTAATGTCATTCCGGATTCTGTTACCATTGGTGGCACTTTCAGGGCATTTTCAAAAGAAAGCTTTGCTCAACTCAGACAAAGGGTTGGGGAGGTATGCTTGCTAATTCCTTATAAGCTACATAAATTTAGTCTTGACAAACTGGAGAATGATTCCACAAGGATCGAATCTTCGTTATGGAGTTCTCTTTCATGCCTGTTATCTAACAAAGCAAAGTTCCAGGTCATTACAAAACAAGCAAGTGTACAGAGATGCGATGCAACAATCATCTTTGATGAAAAGTCTTGTTACCCTGCAACTGTAAACAACAAAGAGTTGCATGAGCATTTCAGAAAGGTTTCAGGGGAGATGTTGGGGCTTAAGAACGTCATACAAGCGCAACCAATGATGGGAGCAGAGGATTTTGCATTCTTCTCAGACGCTATTCCGGGACTTTTTTTCTTCCTCGGAATGAATGATGAGACTCAAGGAAAATTTCCATCGGGCCATTCACCATACTATAGAGTTAATGAAGATGTACTTCCATACGGTGCAGCTCTACATGCATCATTGGCGACAAGGTACCTCTTGGATCATCCACCAACACATACTTCACCTCCAGAAGTACATTATCATGATGAACTCTAAGCATAAAAACTTTTCTGATGTCAAGTAGGTTTTTAGTGTATATATGTCATTAAAACTATTATGAACTCATTTGATTCTTGATGCTAGCAATGGCTAATTGTTGATGTTTAAATCATTATCATGTTTTGATTCCTTCCCTACTCCAAGTTCATTCCTAATGACCAGTCACATTTTTATTTTTTATTTTTGCATTAATTAACAATGCTCGATTGATAAATGAATTTATATAAGATGGAGCAGACTATTATTGGAACTTGTAATGCCTAAATGAAGTGAGCAAAATGACTTGCTTGGTAAAGAAGTAAATCGCATGACTCTGAAGTTTCTGAATTATCAGTAGAATTCAGAGATTCATTAAAAGCCAAATACGAGAATGCCACTACTGATTTGCTCTTTGCCTTTTCATATAAAGTTTGAATCCAAGTGAAAATAGCCTTATATAGTGAATAAATGATAAGTGTTGTTAATTAAGGAAAGTATAGTTGTCAAGAGGAACACAGCTTTAAACATTGATTGATTCACTCCATGATTCTCTCTGTCAAATGAGCCCACTTCAGTAAATTATGGAAACCTCAGTTTTCTAGCCTATAAACCTGTAATTAAAAAACAAAATTTCAAAACTTTCCAAAATATATATCCAGTAGAAGAAGACATTGGGGGATTTTCTTTGACAACAATATAAAGCACCCTTCATTCTTACCAGAAAAGACAGAGATTTGGTCTATGGGCAAGGCAATGGACTTCTACGATGTTTCCAAAGGTTCTTGGGTTCTAAGTCCTGTCGCTTCCTCCTCCATGAATAAAACCCCTCAAAACCCTGAATATTCAAAGTCTTTTGATATACCCTTAAGCTTCAATTCCAGATCTTCCACCGATAACATGCCACCATTCTCACCACTTTCTCATAGTCAGACGTTTCCCCAACCTTCAGCCACCGGAAAGTCAAGGAAAAGTCAATGGGGTTTCTGGAAGGCAATGAAGCAGTATTTGACATGTTACAATCCTGTAAGATCAAAAACCAAAAACAAACAGAAATCAAGAAGCAAGGGCAAATCTGCAGCGGCGGCGAAAACTAGTTCTGTGCATTCGGCTTCACCAAGTCATGCATATAGTGCAATGAACGCTGAAGAGCGTGATGAGAACTTGAAGGCGGTGATTACATACTGCAACAAATCAACCAAGGAAGGTAAGTTTCTCTTGGTGTTATAAAATCTGTAACCATTTGTTGATTGATATATTGGCTCAATCTTTATAATAATACTATTATTTGAATGCAGGTTGATTCCCGGGAGTGACCAGAGGAACAATGTGACCCCAAGGTGAATCTGCAGGGGTTGACGGACTTCTTTCTTTAGAGTTGAAAACTAAACCTTCTTTCACTTTTCCTTTTGGTTTTCTTAGGAGTAATGTCTAGTCTAGAATGTTAGAAAGAAGGAAAAAGAAGGCCACTGTTAAACAATGGCATTGTATAATAGAATTGGATCAAATTCTTTGCGACAACTAATTTTATTGCATTCTCTTTACATGTCAATGCATTTTCATATGCACTTTCTGTTACCAAAAGCAAAATCTGTGGCAGATGACAAATAATGAGCCTCCATTACTGTTAAAGACACTAGGGTTACCGAACTTATTACTTCAAAAACAATTCTTTGTTGTTGGATATATAGATAAACCTACCCTAATATCATCCTTGATCCATTCATATTTCTTTTGATGAATAAAGTATAAACAGATGAAAGCTTAATCAATGGCTTTAGATTTTAAAGCCTTGATAAAGGGGCAGATGCTCTACTTGTCCAAGAACTGGCATTTGGCTGATTGAACAGCATTATTTCACAAAACTAAACGTGCAAATGAAATGATTCAACCATCTTAAGAATGGTTAAGCTTAACAGCAATCTAGTTATAATACTAATCATGAATGAATCAAAGGAGTATTCAAACCATAAACCATCATTCATTCATTCAATCATTTCATTTTATGACATTATCTAATAATACATCCACCTTTGCAGCTATAAAGATGTAGATTAAAGCAGTAGGGATATCATTGGCAGAAAAATTCAGCATGGCTGCTAATGTAGAAGTAAAAACACATAATTAAAGAACAATTAACATGATTGATAGCAAAATCACATCTCTTATAACAAAAATTCAAGTTCAACTCAATCTTTAACACCAGTAGCAGCTAAAATTAAGTATCATAACAATAAAACATTACAAAAAAGAAAAATCCCAAAGACTTGATTTCATCAAAGATTCCAACAAGCCTTCTTTTCTTGCCTTCTTCACCTACATATTTCTTTACTTCTCAGATGAGTTAGGTCCCCTCTTCTTGCCGAATCCAACCACTGCAAAAACCCCAAAACCATATTGCATTACTTACTCTTGCCTCAATTTATGAACACTAATAATATCTTATTCACATTCATTCAAATTCAGTGAAATTAAGTTTAAAATTACAGTCAATGTTCTTGCTAGACCAAAACTGAATTCATCAGCAGAACAAAGTAACGTACAATTGGGTCTTTTAAGCTTAAAATCGAATCTATAAGCAATACAAAACTGAACCAGCTTTTACAGGTTGAATATACTCATAAAAACATGGGAATACAAATAAGAGAGAATAATATAAGTACCTGCGGTGACGAAACGGCGGTTGTATTGCATACGCTTGTAAGCGCGGCCACGGGGCTTCTTCTTCTTGTCTTGCTTTGCCACTTTAGGAGTTTGGCCTCTCACCTTACCGGCACGAGCTAGAGAACCGTGTACTTTCCCTGAAGTAATGGAAAGCAATCGAAATTGTCAGAAACAAAATACAAAAGAACCCTCGAATCAAGTAAACGAAGAAAAAAAACTAGAGGATAAAGCTTTTGGAGATCCATACCCATGGTGGATTGCTAAAAGACTGCTGTTTGGCTGGTGAGCTGCTGGTTTTTCGATCTCTTTGGTTATCTCGTGGCGGTGAGCAGAGAATAAGAAAGACTAGGGTTAGGGTTTTTCTCTGATTATATAGGAGTAATTTGGGCGTAGTTAATACCCGGATAGGTGAAGTCCATGGTGAACAATATTGAAGCCCATTGACCTCCTGTGGTTGGGATTTTTAATGGACTCTTGATGGGAGAAAATTGCAAAGCCCAATGCCATCTATGATTTTTTTCATAAGAAATGTGTCAAACAAATTTTTCTGACCCATACAAAGAATAGAATTTTAAATTTTAATAATAAAAATATAGATTTCATGAAAAATTCCACTATTAATTAATAATATAAGGCTGAAAAAGGATTGTATCACTAAATTAAACTATTCATTTTGTTAGAAAAAAAAAGGGAAGAAAAATTTGGAACAACTCGAGATAGATGAATGGAATATAAGGAATTTGAAGCAATTTAAGTAGGTTTCAACTTTCAACTTCAGATGCTATCAGTCATTTGGCCTGGTGGTAGAGTACTGAACTCTTAGTTCCAGCTTACCTAGACCATGAGGTCTTAGGTTCAACTCTCACGGAATGTGAGTTAACTCTCATGGAATATGAGTTTATTTGTAATTTGTTTATTTATGTATTTGGTAGGTAGGTAGTTTATTTATGGGCATAGGTTTATTTGTTGGCTCATAGATTAGCGTTTCAGTAATGTGCTAATCATGTAGCGGTGTACGGGTCTTCATGTGCGTTTGTAATCCCAAACCAAGAAATGAAAATGATTTTTTCCTAAAAAAAACTTTCAACTTCAGATATTGTTAATTAAAAAAAATATAGACATTATAAGAGTTTCCTATTTGAAGTATGACCTAACCCGACTTCAAAATATATTGTTTACATACAAAAATAGGGAATATGAGTTTTTAAAAATTATTTCATACTAGTAGTTGTTTAGTGTTTGAATTTTGAGTTTCTATATTTTTGTAAACTCTCTTATTTAAGTAATCTACTGCACCTTTTCTTTTCTTTTTTTCAAAAAAAAAAAAGAAAAGAATTTTGATACAATCCAAATTTAAAAAAAAATTTATTTAATTTGAACATTTATACTGAAATTTCTCACACATGAACTAATGAATATTTCACCAAGGGAATTGTAAAACTTATATAGATAGACTTTACTTTCACTCAAAGAACGGAAAATCTAATTGGTCAAAGTGAAACAGCTGTTGCCTTTTGGACAAATTAAAGATTCTCGTTCTCCCGTAGAAATAAGATTCCGCCTTAAAATAACGCTGGTTTACAATACACCCAATAAAAATCATACACGTGTAAAAAACGTAAGATTAAAATGCAGTCGTTTAGTTCAGTATAGTCCTGGCTCCAACAAATCCCTACCCTCGTTTTACTAGGGTTTATTATTTCTCAAACAAACACAAAGAAACCATAGCTTTTCATCTCTCTCGTTCTCTGTCCCGCTAAAGAAGAAGATGGCGGAAACAGATCAGGCTGCGCCGCCAACAGACCAACTTGCCACGATGGACTTGACTGAGACTTCCCTGAACCACGCATTCTCTGACCGCGTCCTCATACGATCAATCGTGGGTCGCCCCGACGGAGGGGCTGGCCTCGCGGGCAAACGAGTTCGGGCCGGTGGTTGGGTGAAGACCGGGAGAGAGCAAGGGAAAGGAACGTTCGCGTTTTTGGAACTGAATGACGGGTCGTGCCCGGCGAACTTGCAGGTGATTGTGGACGCCGGCGTGGCCGTCCTTAACAAGCTAGTGGCGACCGGCACCTGCGTGGTGGTTGATGGAATCTTGAAGGTACCCCCTGAAGGCGCGAAGCAGAGGATTGAGCTTCGGGTCGAAAACGTGGTTCATATAGGAGAGGTGGATCCTGCCAAGTACCCGATACCAAAAACGAAGCTCACTCTCGAATTTTTGAGGGATCATCTTCATCTTCGATCTAGGACTAACACGGTATGAATTTCTATCCTCTGCCCTAAATTAGATGCTAATCTTTCCTTTTTGGAACTCACGAAAATTGTACGAGTTTCCTATTGAAAGAAACTTAAAGTTTTAATAACATTAGCAAATTACCAAATATATGATGCAAAGTTTTTAATTTCTGGACAAGTCAGTATTTTACAGTTCAATCAGCAGCCAAAGAAGGAATTTTGGTTAGAAAAGTTGGGTAGCTTTAAGAATTGTATATAGATCTTTTGTGTAATAGACTAATAGTATATTAGTATGGTATTTTACTATTTGTTGTGTTAATTATTTTACAATTGCTGGTACTTTTATATGGATACAGATTGCTGCTATTGCTCGAATTCGCAATGCGCTTGCTTTTGCAACTCACTCTTTCTTCCAAGAGCATCATTTTCTATACGTGCACACTCCAATTATAACCACTAGCGATTGTGAGGGTGCTGGTGAAATGTTTCAAGTCACAACTTTGATCAATGAAGCTGAGAAGTTGGAGAAGGAGCTAAAGGAAAACCCTCCTCCATCTGAAGATGATGTAGAAGGAGCTAAGAAACTTGTGACTGAGAAAGGAGAGGTTGTTAAACAACTTAAAGCTGCTAAAGCAAGCAAGGAGGATATCAATGCTTCTGTGGCTGAACTTAAAAACGCGAAGGAGAAGCTTTCAAAGCTGGAGGAGAGATTTAAACTGAAACCTGGCATCCCCAAAAAGGATGGAAAGATTGATTACACACAAGATTTCTTTGCTCGTCAAGCGTTTTTGACAGTTTCTGGCCAGCTACAGGTTGAAACATATGCTTGTGCTCTTAGTAATGTGTATACATTTGGACCAACTTTCCGGGCTGAACACTCTCACACTTCAAGGCATTTGGCAGAATTTTGGATGGTGGAGCCTGAAATAGCATTTGCAGATCTTAAGGTATGCATGGCATATGCTCATAATACTCTTTTTACATTCATTAATGGTGGTCTAAATAATTATTCATGTGGAATTGTGAATTGTATGTCAAAGATTGGATACTGTTGCAGGATGATATGAACTGTGCTGAGGCATACGTGAAGTATCTGTGTAAATGGTTGCTTGAGAAATGCCTTGATGATATGGAATTCATGGCTAAAAATTATGATAAAAGTTGCATTGACCGGCTGAGGATGGTTGCCGACACCCCATTTGTACGTATATCATACACTGAAGCTGTGGATATATTAGAGAAAGCTGTGAAAGATGGTAAGAAATTTGAGAATGGAGTGGAATGGGGGATTGATTTAGCATCTGAGCATGAAAGGTATACAAGAATGTGTAAATTTGCCTTCTGCCTGCTTCAACTATGGATGCTAATACATAGTTTTGCATTGATCTTGCAGATACTTGACAGAGGTTAAATTTCAGAAGCCTGTTATTGTTTATAACTATCCGAAAGGAATTAAAGCATTCTACATGAGGCTCAATGATGACTTGAAGACTGTTGCTGCAATGGATGTCCTTGTTCCTAAGGTCGGCATATTTAGTCTTTACGTCACATTTTTGTTCTCAGTCAATCATTCCTTTAAAGTCACATGTGTGGGTATTTTTGCCAAATATTTCAGGTTGGAGAACTAATTGGGGGAAGCCAAAGGGAAGAGCGTTACGAGGTTATTCGGGAAAGGTATGAGGGAGTCTTTCCTTTGGTCTTTTTAAGATTGAAGATAAAATTTAATTTTTGAACTGCTGAAATTTGTCTAGTTACTTCAGTAGCGTAGGATATTCTTTTATATGTGCATAAATCGTAATTTTTGGCTATTCCATGCAGAATTCTGGAGATGGGGCTGCCTCTTGAACCATATGAGTGGTA
The DNA here is from genome assembly GCA_001974805.1 of Corchorus capsularis. Lineage (NCBI taxonomy): Eukaryota > Viridiplantae > Streptophyta > Magnoliopsida > Malvales > Malvaceae > Corchorus > Corchorus capsularis. Next base: position 50,342 of record AWWV01012423.1, read on the forward strand.
TCTTGACCTGCGACGTTATGGAACAGTTAAGCATTGTGGATTTGGTTTAGGCTTTGAAAGGATGATTCTCTTTGCCACTGGCATTGACAACATTAGAGATGTTATTCCCTTCCCCAGATATCCAGGAAGAGCCGATCTTTGATTGGGTGGTTAACATTTTCCTTTCCAAGATGACCTGAGGAAATGGTCTTGTTTTTTCAGTTTAAAAGATACACATGAATGTTAGTAGTATTTTGCCTTTAAAATTCAGGCCTTTAGTGATTATATACTTATATTTCGATTAAACGAAATGGAAAGAAATTGTAGTAGCGAAACTGTTTCTTCATTCTTGCTCTTGCTATACATTTGATATTTTCCCAACAGCTCCTGTTTTTGGCTTGCTATCTATTTTGCTTGGATGTTAGTTTCTTTTATATATATGTAATAATAAGGGCAGGCTTCCGTTGTGCTCTATGGCTTGTGAAGTTGTGATACATTCTTCCATAAATGCATTACCATAACATGAGCATCAAGGATTATGAATTTGTGAGTAAATATTAATATTGGGAATCTCAGATGGATCCCATCCCAAATGTTGAAGTTTTTCTTTATTTTCTAGTGATTGATTAAAAAGTTGGGAAAATTCCCCTTGGAATGTAAACTAATCAATGGATGGTGGTAACTGGTATGTTGGAAACTTGTCAACATTTGATGTGATGATTCCAGTTAAGTGTAACGGGATCACTTTTTGGTGTAATAAGAAATCTTAATAGATGTCAAAAACACCGTTAGAAACAGCTCACCTTTTTCTAGTTAGGATGCTGGGACAACATATGCCTAGCATTGCAAGGATTTCAGGCAACTTGAAAATTCTCCTCTTATCATTTTTGTACCCATAGGATCACATCAGAGCAGCTTTTTGTAATAAACTTAGCCACCACCTTCTGATTGGGGGTAGAAATCCATTATCTACACAAATAAGTGAATGAATATTCACAAAGTTGATGAGGTATTTGGTGGGTTCAACTTCCAAGCTCCATTGAAATCCCATTTATACACGAAATTAATTTTAAACCCGGTCGTTGTCCGGGGATGAAAATTGAAAAACAGTTCATCAAAATTTATTTTGAAATATGTTCATCTTTTAATTTCCATAAATAAATCTTTTTAAACTTGATGATTTTAAAGAAAAGTACACTTGTTAAACTTGTCAGTAACTTTTTTCTTGGTAACTTTATTAAAATCTTTTAATGATCTACTAATTTTTGTAGTAACTTGTAAAGATTTTAAGTAATATATATCATTAAGCTTTTCAATAGCCTTATGGGATTTTTTGGGTACTTTTCTTAAACATTTTAGAAGCTTAATTTTTTTGCTACACTTTTTAGTAGCTTATATTAAGTTTTTAGAAACCTTGCTTCAAAAGTTTTTAGAAACCTTATAAACTTTTTTTTTAAAAAAAAAAAAACCTTATAATTTATAAACTTTTTAAACAATTTTTAATAAACATAATTAATGAAAATTACATTAATAAACATTCGAGTTGCTTAAAAACTTTTTTGATGGCCAACAAAAATAAAATTGTTAACGTGCTCAAAAATAATACTCCAAATTACTAGTAATTCAAATGACGTGCTATTCCCCCCCCCCCCCCCCCCTCCCTCTCTCTCTCTCTCTCTCTCTCCTGAGTTCCATTTTTCTTTCTTTTTCTTCTCCAAACCCCAGCCCTAAACCCCTAATTCCTAAATTCACGATTCTGGATTGAATTTTTCTTCGGTGGATTCTCAATTCCAAACGGCCTCGCATCGCAACCCGACCCTGCCATGGATGCTTACACCTTCCTCGAAATTAACATACAAGGGGAGTCCGATTTCGAATACACCGGCTTCCGCGACACGATTCGTTCAACGCCACTGCCGCCGATCGCTCGAGGGGACGGTTGGGGATGAGGATGGCGCTTATGAGTTCGGCAATGGTGATTTTCCTTCTTTTTGGAGGTGGCTTCGTAATTCAAGAGGGAATACATCCGGCTCCCATATTGTTAATCATCTCGTGAGTTTTCTCATCTTTATTCATTATCTTTCTGGTTATCCAGATTAATTACTTAGATTTGTTTGTTTAGGATTTATCTTATAAAGGCATGTATTACAGGGATGGTGCAATAGCCAATAAGTAGGAACTAACCTTTTATTCCTGGGAGTTGACTATGCAATGTTAATGAAGTTAATATATTTATAGGTAGAATTAAAAAAAGGAGACAAGATACTTTTTAAACTGTTAGATTTTGCAACCGAGTTATTAGGTTTAGTTTTAATTGTTTACAATGTGAGCTTTTTGATGTGGCATGATTCAGGTGTCTCCCCTTCCTTCTTAGGCTAATCTGAGATTAAAATAATAGGTTTGTTTGTTTTCATTGAAGGCAATTTTGTCCTTCATTTCATGCTGTTACCACTAATACATATGAATATTAAACGTTAACTTTTCAAAAAAAAAAATTAATGGTTTTTCATATATTTTTATTATTAAATATGCTTTGCCTCCCACATATGTAGTATTTAGATAATGTTGGAATCTGCAAATCATCACATTCCGAATGCAAGAAAGATTCCATGTCTGGCCTTTGAAATTAATTTGTCAGTGTGAACAGAGTTAATTTGTCCAACTATAAATATCCAAACTAAAAAAAAGTTTCTTACAGTTTTATCACTTTGTTAGCAAGACAGGAAAACAATGGATCTAATCCATTAGTTTTTCAGATTAGCATTTGTTATTATAGTCTTGGTCATTGCATCCTGTGAGTGCATTTCCTTTCTATATGTATCTTCTCCAAATCAAATTCATTGTTTGATCTTGAGAATCATGTACATGTATGTTGCTGCAGGAATGCCATTCTAGAAAGTAGTGCCGGGAGTTGAAGGGTGTCTATGCTGCAAGCAATCCGACTGCCCACCTTGTTCCAACGGCTCCAGTGTGCGATTTGGGCATTTGCTTTTGCTTGAAAGGCTCCTCCTGTTTCTTCAACTCTTCCAAAATTGGTCTAATATTTGCTTAATTGCCCCAGCCTCTTCGTCTTCCTGAGTGGGATACTAAAACTAGAGCTGGCTTTTTCATGAGTCGAAGGTGAAGCTCTCTCCCGTGCATCAAATATTATTTTGTATTTTGAGTATTTTTCTGGTTTTGGGTGTGAGCATGGCTTTTCAGAAATTATCCATTTTGTGATTGGTGAACAAGTTGTTTGCTTGTAGGTGGTATATTGCCAGTTTTCTTCATGAAACATACATGGAAAAAGAATTTTGGCATGAATTTGCTTGTGGGAAGACAGAAAGTGTGAATATGCTTGTGATGGTGTAGCGCTTTCCTCTTCTCCCAATTACCTTCTTGGAATGGAATTTGAAGGTGTTGATCTCAGTACCATCATCTCTCAGTTTTTATTTTCTTTAAAGATGTTTTTTAGTCTGTTTGCCTAACTTTATTTTGATAGTATAATTTTAGGAAAAAGTAAAATTGCTAGTGTTACATAGCTGATTGATCTGGTTTTTTAGTCGGTTTGCCTAACTTTTCCTTGATGCTTTTAGTCTGTTTAACTAACTTTACCTTGACAGCTACTTAATTTTTTCCCCCAATGTTTTTGTTACCTATTTGTTTTAGGACTAGGATACCAAACTTAATAAAATAACTGCTTTATCTTTCCCCATAAAATTTAAAATTCAATTGTTTCTTTCTTTGATGCAGACCTTATCTGTTGAGCTAACACAATTGCCAATTCTTGAGAAGCATTAACTTGATAACAAGAAGTTATCAGTCTTACCACCAGAGCTTGGTGAACTGAAAACCTTAAAAAGTACTTGGGGTTGATTACAACATGCTTGTTTCAGTTCCAGGTAAGCATGATCTTTCATTATACAACTAACTCATTTTCTTTAGCATGTATTTCCAAATCAAGTTCCAAGCTTACCATTGATGTCTCTTTTCACGTGTCTATTTTCTCACAGTAGTGGAACTGAGACAGTGTGTCAGGCTGGTGGAATTATCATTGGAGCACAACACACTTGATCGTCCTCTTCTTGACTTCAGGTTACTTTATTGTCAATCAACCTATTCTCTAAGCTGTGTGTTTATATAGTTTTCTTTGGTATAATATTTTTCGCTAGTTGGATGGCAGGGCAATGACCGAGCTACTAATTCTAAGGTTATTTGGTAATCCATTCGAATTCCTTCCTGAGATCTTGCCATTACACAAGCTTCAACACTTGTCCCTTGCCAATATCAAAATTGTGTCTGATGAAAATCTAAGATCAGTGAATATGCAAATCGAGGTATCAATGAACACTAGCTTTTCGTCTGCCATGCCTATACAATAGTGTAGATATATCTATTACAAATCTGTTTCGTCGATTTGCTACAGATGGAGAATAGTTCTTATTTTGGTGCATCTAGACACAACCTGAGTGCCTTTCTCACTATATTCCGTTTTCGTCTTGTCATCACCTTTGCTAGCCTCTGCACTGGCCAAGATAATAATACAAGACTAGTGGACGTGGACATGATAAGTAGTGACGATCGCCATTTGGTACAGTGGATTTGTATTCCTTTAATAAGTGGCATCCATCATGTTTATCTTTCCTTACCCTTTGCTAGTTTTCCATTGTTCTTATGGTTCTCATGTGTGGTAGGTTGAACAAGCCTGATCTGCTCTGTCTATTCTTGCTGGAGATGTTTCTGTGGCCATGGAGCTGATGAAATGTGGCATCATGCAACCCATTGAAGTCTCATGCCCCAGAAGAACTGGTTTCCATGCCGCAGGTTGTTGTTACGTTGGCCTTTGTGTTTGATATTGTTGCTCAGAATACGCTAAACAAGGATGTGTTGAGATCATTATAAATGCTATGTGCCCATAAAAACCCAGAAGTACCTTCCTGGTCTTAATTGATAATTTGTAATAGTTACGTGTAATTAAACCTTTTTATCTGCTCACATGGTATTCTTATTGTTCTTGCTTAAATAAACTTTTTATTTAAGAATATTTAAGCTTTTTAACCTTTAATTTGTTTCACCTTTGCTATAGATGTATACTGCTGGCAAGATGGTGCTATAGTGGCAAACGATCCAAGTATCTTTACCATAAGAGAAGCACAACTTTTGTGGCCTGATACAAAATTTGACTGTCTAGTTTCAATTAGTTGTGGCTCCACCTACAAAGGTAACTTGGGTTTTTTCTTTCTTCTTTGTGTGTGTCACCATTTTACATGGGTATTCATGTAGAACAACAGGAAATTATGTCCAACTTTGATACATTTCTAATCAATTCAGATATTATAAGTTCTTGGAGGATTAAATTTAGAGATTTAAACTTTCTTAAGGTATCTTTTCATTGCTGAACTTATTGGGTTTACAGTTCATTCTACATGCCATAGATTTACACGAGTATTTCTTCTATTGTAGGAAAGAAAAGGTGGCTGGCGTTATGTTGATACAGGGCAAGTGCTGATTGAGAGTGCATGCTCTGTGGATCGATTAGAAGCTTTGAGTACACTGTTACCTATGCTCCCTGAGATGCGATATTTTCGGTTTAATCCAGGTATAAATTAACTAGCTTTCATCTAACCCCCTTCTGATGTAATCCTTGTGGAAATCTCTTTTGTGATAACTATTAACTCTTTCATTTAACCACCTTCAAGCAGTGTACTTCCAGCTCATAGAGGCAGATGTACTTCCAGCTCCGTTCTTGAAGCTGCCTTTAACTTATGGTCATGTAAGAACAAGAATTGCACTGATTTATGTGCTTCGATGTTGGAACCTTTTGTTAGTTTTGTTTAATAGAAGTATTTTTCCTTTTCTACGCAGGGATCTTCAAGGAACTGCAATTGCCTTTCTCCTGCTTATGGGCTTAGTTGGAGCCACGCATGTATGTCTCTTTGAATGATCTGGCTTTATAGATATCGCATCTCTTCTCATTCCCGCATCAAGGCTGTTTTGGTTATATCGCATCTCTTCTCACTCATGTAGCTGTGTGCAGGTTCAGAATTTATGTTCAATTACTGCAACTGCAGATGTATGCTGATATTGCGTCTTGTCTCACCATGCATGGTTAGCCCTGCACTATTTTACGTGCATTTTGCTTTGTTCAGACCTGATACATCGGATCTTACTCAGTTTGAATACAGTGCAGGGTAAAGCTTTGTTTGAAATCCAAATAGGAGCATTCAGCAATGACGAATCCAAAGTCTCCTTGATTTCCTCCAGACTTTCACCATCTGGATTGTCCCAAGCAACCCAACAGCCCTCAAATCAGAATATTACAGCCACTTAATCCTCTCTTTTTTTTTTTTTTTTTTGGGGCCTGTAAAAACAGAATCTTTTCTTATTTAAACTATTATAGTGTTGTGCTGGGTGCTCTGTGATTTTTTTTGCCATTTGTTGACTGTTATGAATCATGTTGCCATTGCATAGATTTGCTTGTTGTGATTTTCCTTTTTCTGCTCTGATGGTTTCTTGATAGTGTTTCTTCTTGTCTGCAGTTGTTCTCCCCATTGGAGCCGAGTTTATCCCTGTGGCAGCTAGGATTGCCGTCAAATTTTGCTTGCTGTGAGTTTCCTTTTTCTGTTTTGATGGTTTCTGGATAACGTTTCTTCTCCTCTGCAGTTGTCTCCCCATTGGAGCTGAGCATATCCTTGTGGCAGCAAGGTGGCCTTCCTGTCTTCACATATCCCTCTGGGTATTGGTGAATAAACTTCGAATGGGGTTACATTGAGGGCCAATGTGAATTAAGGCAAGTTCAATGTGAATTGGGAAAGTTGAATGTGAATAAGGCAAGTTCAATGTGAATTGGAAAGTTGAATGTGAATTAAGGCAAGTTCAATGTCATTTGGGAAATTTGAATGCGAATAAGGAAAGTTCAATGTGAATTGGGAATGTTGAATGTGAATAAGGCAAGTTCAATGTCAATTGGTAAAGTTGAATGTGAATCAAGGCAAGTTCAATGTCAATTGGAAAATTTGAATGTGAATAAGGCAAGTTCAATGTCAATTGGGAAAGTTAGATGTGAATGTGCCGTGTAACCCCATTTGAAGTGGCAAATGTCCAGCCGAATATGGGTAAGTGATCTTATTTAGGATTGCTTTTGGATTCTTGCTTTGTTTTCATGCTCAAAATGTTGATGTTTTAATGCAATGAACTTGGAACAGGATATCTGAAGCAGTTGGAAAGGTGGAAGATTGCTTGCGTTGGTCTGTTAATGGTAAGCTTTGATTTTAAATGTGTTTATTTTGTTTTTTCTGTTTGTATTTCAGTTTGTGATGCTTCATTTAGTTTCCTAATGTGCTTATATTAGTTTATGTTATGTTTGTGATGAATTTTATCATTTATGAATGCATCCACCTTAGGTTAGTAATGGTCCTAATGCTCACTCATTCTCTTTAGAAGATGAGTGCGGGACATCTCCATCCCAATAAATTTGCCATATTTGTTTGCTGTTTGTGATTGGATGGAGATGTAATAGTATTGGTATTTTGAGATGCTCATGGTGTGCATTGTTTGTTCATTTTATAGCCGATTTTTTGTTGTTTCCAAGGTAATTATATGGATACAATAGTGGTGCGGCATTCCTATTTAGTGTATTGTGTAATTTATTAGATGCTATGTAAAATGTGGAATGTGAAATTGGTTGTAATTTTGGTTTCCCAGCTCTGTAAAGGAATGTGTTTCGCATCACTATTGTTGAAATATAGTTGTCTTGGCATGAAGCACTCAAAATACCAATAAAGAGGAGTCTGATGCTGACACTCCCTACATTCGTATGATATTGTTTTTATGATATGAAATCTATTGACTAATTATTAGTCTTTACCAGCCGGATTTTAGATCTCTACTAATTGTAATGGTAAATGACTTCCGAGGCATTTTATTTTTCATAGACATTTTGAAAAATGCGGACATATCTCACAGGTTGTCCTTTTGAAATGACAAATAAAATGTCCGTCAGTTTAACCATTTTTCAGCCCCTTGAAGTCCCTACTTTCTAATTTACCAAGCATTTTATTCTTATTTTTTTTGGCAATTTATTCTTCATTTTAAAATAACATAGGGTTTAGAAACTTTTCTATTTGAACATTTTAACTTCTTGGTTCTTTTATTTATTTATTTTGAAAAATAATATCCATTTATGAACTTTTGCAAATGCCAAACAAATTTCGCGCTTATCCGTGGGGGTTCATTTAAGTACTACAATTCAATTTTCCACCTGTTTTATAAAGCAATAATTCCATTTATACTTGTTTTGAGAAAAAAAGAAAAAGAAAAAGATTTAAAAGATTTTTTTTTCTGATACCGCTTTTAAAAGATTTATATTACGTACTTAAGGATCTTTCTTTAGCAAACGTTATTTTATTATGTTAATTTCTAGCAAACGTTTCAAGCAATTTATTTGGAAAAATCAAGCTGAAATATCAATGTTTTGGAGTTTTTAATTGGAAAATTTTGGAAAAATCGGTAGTTAAAATGAGCAATTAGTCAATTATATAATTCTTCAAATCATATTGGATGTCCATCGATTTATTTAAGACCTTTAACAGTCTAACGTGATTTAACAGTGAGGCCTAATGTAAAAATGATTAATTTTAAGACATTTCAGAACAAAGCAGGCCCATTCCGAATTTTGGCCTAAATTGTACCGAATATAAAATTTAACCACCAATTTTTGTCCCATTTTAGGCCCAAAGTAAGAATTAACAGTGAGGCCCAATATAAAAATGATTAATTTTAAGACATTTTAGAACAAAGCAGGCCCATTCTGAATTTTGGCCTAAATTGTACCAATTAAAATATCTAACCACCAATTTTTGGCCCATTTTAGGCCCTATGTAAGAATTAACAGTGAGGTCCAATGTAGAAATGATTAATTTTAAGACATTTTAGAACAAAGCAGACCCATTCTGAATTTTGGCCCAAATTGCACCAATCATAATTTTTAACCACCAAATTATGGCCCATTTTAGGCCCAATGTAAAAATGATTAATTTTAAGACATTTTAAAACAAAGCAAACCCATTCAGAATTATGGCCCAAATTGTACCTAATATATACGGGGATTGCTAAATACCGCCCCCATTTTTGCAAGATACCGACCCCCCTTTTAACACTTTTGTCATTTGTTTCATTTTCGTCTAAAACCTTCAAACTAAAAATCTCAAAATTTTCAAACCAATCACCATTAATAATTATCATAAACCCTATATTGACCATAATTAATAATAATTAACATAAAAAATCATAATTTATTTTTTTAAAAAAAAATTGATCTGGCGTGGAGTGGATGGCATCGCGCCTAGATCAAGTTTTTTTTTAAAAAATAATTTTAGATTTTAAATTTAGAATTTAATTTTAAATTTTCTAGACCGGTTTCTCGAGTCAATTTTTACAAAATTTTAGCTGAAATCGTGTACTAACAATCACGATTTTTGACTAAAAACGGATTCCGAAGAGCCCTGGCTCAGTTTTACACGTTTTTTTGGCACCAAGTCTCATTGAAAATCTATATCCATCTAACCAAATCTTATCCACATTGGATTTAAGGATTTGTTTCTACGAGCATATAAATCATGTTTCGGTTCAATTAGGAATTAATCGGAAAAAATAGGAAAAACGAAATTAGAAGCTTGAATAGCCTTTCAATCTTTTTTGTGTTAAATTATATATTTTTTATGAGTATCTTGGCCAAAAATTGAGGAAAACTCTTTCGGATCAATTTTTATAAAAATTTAGCCAAAATCGTGTATCACGATTTTTGGCTAAAAACACGTTCCGGGTCCCTGGCTCGGTTTTGCATGATTTTTGGCGCCAAAACTCATTGAAATATCTATATTTATCTAACAAAATCTCAGCAACATTCGATTTAAGGATTTGTTTACGGGCATCTCAATTCGGTTCCGATTTAATTAGAAATTAATTCTGAAAAAATAGAAAAAAACAATATTAGAAGCGTGAGAAGCCCTTCAATCTTTTCGATGTTGAATTATACAATTTTTTATGAATATGGTGGTCGGAGATTAAGGAGAAATTTCTTGGGTCAATTTTTGCAAAATTTTAGCTGAAATCGTGTACTAACCATCACGATTTTTCACTAAAAACGCATTCCGGATCCCTAACTCAGTTTTGGATGATTTTTGGCGCCAAGTCTCATTGAAATATCAACATCCATCTAACCAAATCTTACCCACATTGGATTTAAACATTTGCTTTTACGAGCATATGAATCATGTTTTGGTTCAATTAGGAATTAATTCGGAAAAAATAGAAAAATGATATTGGAAGCGTGAATCGCCTTTCAATCTTTTTGGTGTTGAATTATATATTTTTTATTAGTATCGTGGCTGAAAATTGAGGAAAATTCTTTCGGGTCAATTTTTACAAAATTGTAGCCGAAATCATGTACTAACTATGACGGTTTTTGGCTAAAATCGCGTTCCGCGGCCCCGACTCAGTTTTGCATGATTTATGTCGCCAAGACTCATTGAAATATCTATATTTATCTAACGAAATATCAGCCACATTGGATTTAAGGATTCGTTTTTAGGAGCATCTTAATCTGGTTTCGATTTAATTAGAAATTAATTCGGAAAAATAGAAAAAAAAAAACAATATTAGAAGCGTAAGAAGCCCTTTAATCTTTTTGGCATTGAATTATATATTTTTAATGAATATGGTGACCGCCTGACCGGAAATTGAGCAGAACTTTCTCATGTCAATTTTTGCAAAATTTTAGATGAAATTGTGTCATCACTGTTTTTGACTAAAAACGTGTTCCGGAGTCTCGGCTCATTTTGCACAATTTTTGGGGCCAAGTCTAATTGAAATATCTATATCCATTTAACCAAATCTTACCCATATTGGATTTAAGGATTTGTTTTTACGAGCATATGAATCATGTTTCGATTCAATTAGGAATTAATACGGAAAAAATAGGAAAAATGATATTGGAAACGTGAATAGCCTTTCAGTCTTTTTGGTGTTGAATTATATATTTTTTATTAATATCGTGGCCGAAAATTGAGGAAAATTATTTCGGGTCAATTTTTAAAAAATTGTAGCCAAAATCGTGTACTAACTATCACGATTTTGGGCTAAAATCGCGTTCCGGGGCCCCGTCTCAGTTTTGCATGATTTTTGGCGCCGACTCATTGAAATATCTATATTTATCTAACGAAATCTCAGTCACATTGGATTTAAGGATTTGTTTTTATGAGCATATCAATTCGGTTTCGATTTAATTAGAAATTAACTCGGAAAAATAGAAAAAAATAATATTAGAAGCGTGAGAAGCCCTTCAATAATTTTGCATTGAATTATATATTTTTATGAATATGGTGGCTAGAAATTGAGGAGAAATTTCTCGGATCAATTTTTGCAAAATTTTAGATGAAATTGTGTCGGCACGATTTTTGGCGCCAAGTCTCATTGAAATACCTATATCCATCTAACCAAATCTTACCCACATTGGATTTAAGCACTTGCTTTTACGAATATATGAATCATGTTTCGGTTCAATTTGGAATTAATTCGAAAAAATTGGAAAAATGATATTAGAAGCGTGAATAGGCTTTCAATCTTTTTGGTGTTGAATGGTATATTTTTTATTAGTATCGTGGCTGAAAATTGAGGAAAATTATTTCGGATCAATTTTTACAAAATTGTAGCCGAAATCGTGTACTAACTATCACGGTTTTTTGCTTAAATCGCGTTCCGGGGCCCCGGCTTAGTTTTGCATGATTTTTGGTGTCAAGACTCATTGAAATATCTATATTTATCTAACGAAATTTCAGCCACATTGGATTTAAGGATTTGTTTTTACAACATCTCAATTTGTTTCGATTTAATTAGAAATTAATTTGGAAAATAGAAAAAAAATAATATTAGAAGCGTGAGAAACCCTTCATTAATTTTGGTGTCGAATTATATATTTTTTATGAATATGGTGGCCGGAAATTGAGTAGAAATTTCTCGGGTCAATTTTTGCAAAATTTTAGATGAAATTGTGGCATCACAGTTTTTAACTAAATACGCATTCCGGAGCCCTGGCTCAGTTTTGTACGAGTTTTGACGCCAAGTCTAATTGAAATATCTATATCCATCTAACCAAATCTTACCCACATTGTATTTAAGGATTTGTTTTTACGAGCATATGAATCAAGCTTCGATTCAATTATGAATTAGTTCGGAATAAATAGGGAAAATAATATTGGAAGCGTGAATAGCTTTTCAATCTTTTTAATGTTGAATTATATAATTTTTATCAGTCTCGTGGCCAAAAATTGAGTAAAATTTTTTCGAGACAATTTTTACAAAATTTTAGACGAAATTGAGTATTAACTATCACGACTTTTGGCTAAAAACGCGTTCCGGGTCACTGGCTCAGTTTTGCATGATTTTTGGCACCAGGATTCATTAAAATATCTATATTTTTCTAACAAAATCTCAAGCACATTGGAATTTAAGATTTGTTTTTACGAGCGTCTCAATTCTGTTTCGATTTAATTTGAAACTAATTCGGAAAAATAGAAAAAGCAATATTAGATGCGTGAGAAGCACTTCAATCTTTTTGTCATTTAATCATACATTTTTTATGAATATGGTGGCCGAAATTGAGGAGAAATTTTTTGGGTCAATTTTTGCAAAATTTTAGTTGAAATCGTGTACTATCCATCACGATTTTTGAGTAAAAACGTGTTCCCGACCCCCGGCTCAGTTTTGCACGATTTTTGGCACCAAGTCTCATTGGAATATCTATATCTATCTAACCAAATCTTACCCATTTTGGATTTAAAGATTTGCTGTTACGAGCATATGAATCATGTTTCGGTTCAATTAGAAATTAATTTGAAAAAAATAGGAAAAAATGATATTGGAAGCATGAATAGCCTTTCAATCTTTTTGGTGTTGAATTATATATTTTTTATGAGTCCCGTAGCCGAAAATTGAGGAAAATTGTTTCGGATGAATTTTTATAAAATTTTAGCCGAAATCGTGTACGTTATCGCGGTTTTTGGCTAAAAACGCGTTTCGGGGACCCGACTCAGTTTTGTATGATTTTTTTGCGCCAATACTTATTGAAACATCTATATTTATCTAACAAAATCTCAGGCACGTTGGATTTAAGGATTTGCTTTTACGAGCATCTCAATTTGATTTCGATTTAATTAGAAATTAATTCGGAAAAAATAGAAAAAACAATATTAGAAGCGTGAGAAGCCCTTCAATCTTTTTGACGTTGAATTATATATTTTTATGAGTATTGTGGTTAAAATTTGTGGAAAATTCTTTCTCGTCAATTTTTACAAAATTTTAGCCGAAATCAGTGTACTAACTATCACGGTTTTTGGCAAAAAAACGCGTTCTAGGGTCCCGGCTCAGTTTTGCATGATTTTTGGCATCAAGACTAATTCTAATATCTATATTTATCTAGCAAAATCTCAGCCACATTGGATTTAAGGATTTTTTTTACGAGCATCTCAATCCGGTTTCGATTTAATTAGAAATTAATTCAAAAAAATAGAAAACAAACAATATTAGAAGCATGAGAAGTCATTCAATCTTTTTGGTGTTGAATTATAAATTTTTAATGAATGTGGTGGCCGGAAATTGAGGAGAAATTTCTCGGGTCAATTTTTGCAAAATTTTAGCTGAAATCGTGTACTAACCCTCACGATTTTTGAGTAAAATCGCGTTCCGGACCCCCAGCTCAGTTTTGCATGATTTTTGGGGCCAAGTCTCATTGAAATATATTTATCAATCTAACCAAATCTTACCCATGTTGGATTTAAATATTTGTTTTTACGAGCATATGAATCGTGTTTCGGTTCAATTAGGAATTATTTCGGAAAAAATAGGAAAAATGATATTGGAAGCATGAATAGCCTTTCAATCTTTTTTGTATTGAATTATATATTTTTTATGAGTCCCATGGCCGAAAATTGAGGAAAATTCTTTCGGGTGAATTTTTACAAAATTTTAGCCGAAATCGTGTATCACGGTTTTTGGCTAAAAACGCGTTCCGGGGATCCGGCTAAGTTTTGCATGATTTTTGGCGCCAAGACTTATTGGAACATCTATATTTATCTAACAAAATATCTGCTACGTTGGATTTAAGGATTTGTTTTTACGAGAATCTTAATTCGATTTCGATTTAAGGAGAAATTAAATCGAAAAAATAGAAAAAAATATATTAGAAGTGTGAGAAGCCCTTCAATCATTTTGGCGTTGAATTATATATTTTTTATGAGTATTGTGGCTAAAAATTGTAGAAATTTTTTTCTGGTCAATTTTTACAAAATTTTAGCCTAAATCGGTGTACTAACTATCACGATTTTTGGCAAAAAAAAAAAAAACGCGTTCTAGGGCCTCGACTAAGTTTTGTATGATTTTTGGCGTCAAGAATCATTGAAATATTTATATTTATCTAACGAAAACTCATCCACATTGGATTTATGATTTGTTTTTACGAGCATCTCAATCCGGTTTCGATTTAATTAGAAATTAATTCAAAAAAATAGAAAACAAACAATATTAGAAGCGTGAGAAACCCTTCAATATTTTTGACGATGAATTATATATTTTTTTATGAGTATTCTAGCAAAAAGTTGTGGAAAATACATTCTGGTCAATTTTTACAAAATCTTAGCCGAAATCGGTGTACTAACTATCACGGTTTTTGGCAAAAAAAAAAATGCGTTCTAGGGCCCCGGCTTAGTTTTGCATGATTTTTGGCGTCAACACTCATTGAAATATCTATATTTAGCTATCCAAATCTCAGCCACATTGGATTTAAATGTTTGTTTTTACGAGCGTATGAATCATGTTTCGATTCAATTAGGAATTAATTCGGAAAAAATAGAAAAAATATTATTAGAAGCGTGAAAAGCATTTCAATCTTTTTGATATTGAATTATATATTTTTTATGACTATCATGGCCAAAAATTGAGGAAAATTCTTTTGGGTCAATTTTTGCAAAATTTTAGCGGAAACCGTGCACTAACTATCACGGTTTTTGGCTAAAAACGTGTTCCGGGGCCCCGACACAGTTTGGCATGATATTTGGAACCAAGACTAATTGAAATATCTATATTTATCTAGCGAAATCTCGGCCACATTGGATTTAAGGATTTGTTTTTACGAGCATCTAAATCCGGTTTCGAATTAATTAGAAATTAATTAAAAAAAGGAAAACAAACAATATTAGAAGCGTGAGAAGCCATTCAATCTTTTTGGCGTTAAATTATACATTTTTAATGAATGTGGTGGCCGGAAATTGAGGAGAAATTTCTCGGGTCAATTTTTGCAAAATTTTAGCTGAAATCGTGTACTAACCATCACGATTTTTGAGTAAAATCGCGTTCCGGACCCCCGGCTCAGTTTTGCACGATTTTTGGCGCCAAGTCTCATTGAAATATCTATATCAATCTAACCAAATCTTACCCATGTTGGATTTAAAGATTCGTTTTTACGAGCATATGAATCGTGTTTCGGTTCAATTAGGAATTATTTCGGAAAAAATAGAAAAAACAATATTAGAAGCGTGAGAAGCCCTTCAATCTTTTTGGCGTTGAATTATATATTTTTTATGAGTATTATGGCTAAAAGTTGTGGAAAACTCTTTCTGGTCAATTTTTACAGAATTTTAGCTGAAATCGGTGTACTAACTATCACGGTTTTTGGCAAAAAAAAACGTGTTCTAGGGTCCCGGCTTAGTTTTGCATGATTTTTGGCATCCAGACTCATTGAAATATCTATATTTATCTAACCAAATCTCAACCACATTGGATTTAAATATTTGTTTTTACGAGCGTATGAATCATGTTTCGATTCAATCAGGAATTAATTCGGAAAAAATAGAAAAAATTATATTCGAAGCGTGAATAGCATTTCAATCTTTTTGGTATGAATTATATATTTTTTATGACTATTGTGGCTGAAAATTGAGGAAATTTATTTTGGGTCAATTTTTGCAAAATTTTAGCCGAAATCGTGTAGCCTAGCCTATCACAGTTTTTGGCTAAAAACGCGTTCCGGGGCCCCGACACAGTTTTGCATGATTTTTGACGCCAAGACTAATTGAAATATCTATATTTATCTAACGAAATATCAGCCACATTGGATTTAAGGATTTGTTTTTACGAGCATCTCAATCCGGTTTCGATTTCATTAGAAATTAATTCAAAAAAATAGAAAACAAACAATATTAGAAGCGTGAGAAGCCATTCAATCTTTTTGGCATTGAATTATACATTTTTAATGAATGTGGTGGCCGGAAATTGAGGAGAAATTTCTCGGGTCAATTTTTGCAAAATTTTAGCTGAAATCGTGTACGTTATCACGATTTTTGAGTAAAATCGCGTTCCGGACCCCCGGCTCAGTATTGCACGATTTTTGGCGCCAAGTCTAATTGAAATATCTATATCAATCTAACCAAAATTACCCATGTTGGATTTAAAGATTAGTTTTTACGAGCATTTGAATTGTGTTTCGGTTGAATTAGGAATTATTTCGGAAAAAATAGGAAAAATGATATTGGAAGCATGAATAGTCTTTCAATCTTTTTGGTGTTGAATTATATATTTTTTATGAGTCCCGTGGCCGAAAATTGAGGAAAATTATTTCGGGTGAATTTGTACAAAATTTTTGCCGAAATCGTGTACGTTATCACGGTTTTTGGCTAAAAACGCGTTCCGGGGACCCGGCTCAGTTTTGCATGATTTTTGGCGCCAAGAATTATTGGAACATCTATATTTATCTAACAAAATCTCAGCCACGTTGGATTTAAGGATTTGTTTTTACGAGCATCTCAATTCGATTTCAATTTAATTAGAAATTAATTCGGAAAAAATAGAAAAAACAATATTAGAAGCGTGAGAAACCCTTCAATCTTTTTGACGTTGAATTATATATTTTCTATGAGTATTGTGGCTAAAAGTTGTGGGAAATTCTTTCTGGTCAAGTTTTACAAAATTTTAGCCGAAATCGGTGTACACTATCACGATTTTTGGCAAAAAACGCGTTCTAGGGCCCCGGTTCAGTTTTTCATGATTTTTGGCGTCAAGATTCATTGAAATATCTATAGTTATCTAACGAAAACTCAGCCACATTGGATTTAAGGATTTGTTTTTACGAGCATCTCAATCCGGTTTCGATTTAATTAGAAATTAATTCAAAAAATAGAAAACAAACAATATTAGAAGCGTGAGAATCCATTCAATCTTTTTCACGTTGAATTATACATTTTTAATGAATGTGGTGGCCGGAAATTGAGGGGAAATTTCTCGGGTCAATTTTTGCAAAATTTTAGCCTAAATCGTGTACTAACTATCACGATTTTTGAGTAAAATCGCGTTCCGGACCCCCGGCTCAGTCTTGCACGATTTTTGGCACCAAGTCTCATTGAAATATCTATATCAATCTAACCAAATCTTACCCATGTTGGATTTAAAGATTTCTTTTTACCAGCATATGAATTGTGTTTCGGTTGAATTAGGAATTATTCGGAAAAAATAGGAAAATTGATATTGGAAGCATGAATAGTCTTTCAATCTTTTTGGTGTTCAATTATATATTTTTTATGAGTCCCGTGGCCGAAAATTGAGGAAAATTCTTTCGGGTGAATTTTTACAAAATTTTAGCCGAAATTGTGTACGTTATCACGGTTTTTGGCTAAAAACGCGTTCTAGGGACCCGGCTCAGTTTTGCATGATTTTGGGCGCCAAGAATTATTAGAACATCTATATTTATCTAACAAAATCTCAGCCACGTTGGATTTAAGCATTTGTTTTTACGAGCATCTCAATTCGATTTCGATTTAATTGGAAATTAATTCGAAATAATAGAAAAAAACAATATTAGAAGCGTGAGAAGCCTTTCAATCTTTTTGGCGTTGAATTATATATTTTTTATGAGTATTGTGGCTAAAAGTTGTGGAAAATTCTTTCTGGTCAATTTTTACAAAAATTTTAGCCGAAATCGGTGTGTAGTAATATCACGGTTTTTGGCAAAAAAATGCGTTCTAGGGCCCCGACTCAGTTTTGGACGATTTTTGGCGTCAAGACTCATTGAAATATCTATATTTATCTAACCAAATCTCAGCCACATTGGATTTAAATATTTGTTTTTTCGAGCGTATGAATCATGTTTCGATTCAATTAGGAATTAATTCCGAAAAAGAGAAAAAATTATATTAGACGCGTGAATAGCATTTCAATCTTTTTGGAATTGAATTATATATTTTGTATGACTATCGTGGCCAAAAATTGAGGAAAATTATTTTTTGTCAATTTTTTAAAATTTTAGCCGAAATCGTGTACTAACTAACACTGTTTTTGTCTAAAAACGCGTTCCGGGGCCCCGGCATAGTTCTGCATGATTTTTGGCGCCAAGACTAATTGAAATTTCTATATTTATCTAGCGAAATCTCAACCACATTGGATTTAAGGATTTGTTTTTACGAGCATCTCAATCCGGTTTCGAATTAATTAGAAATTAATTCAAAAAAAATAGAAAACAAACAATATTAGAAACGTGAGAAGCCATTCAATCTTTTTAGCGTTGAATTATACATTTTTAATGAATGTGGTGGCCGCAAATTGAGGTTAAATTTCTTGGGTTAATTTTTGCAAAATTTTAACTGAAATCATGTACTAACCATCACGATATTTGAGTAAAAACGCGTTCCGGACCTCCGGCTCAGTTTTGCACAATTATTGGGGCCAAGTCTCATTGACATATCTATATCAATCTAACCAAATCTTACCCATGTTGGATTTAAAGATTTCTTTTTACCAGCATATGAATCGTGTTTCAATTCAATTAGGAATTAATTCGGAAAAAATAGGAAAAATGATATTGGAAGCATGAATAGCCTTTCAATCTTTTTGTTATTTAACTATATATTTTTTATGAGTCCCGTGGCCGAAAATTGAGGAAAATTCTTTCGGGTGAATTTTTACAAAATTTTAGCCGAAATCGTGGACGTTATCATGGTTTTTGGCTAAAAACGCGTTTCGAGGACCCGGCTCAATTTTGCATGATTTTTGGCGCCAAGACTTATTGAAACATCTATATTTATGTAACAAAATCTCGGCCACGTTGGATTTAAGGATTTGTTTTTACGAGCATCTCAATTCAATTTCGATTTAATTAGAAATTAATTCGGAAAAAATAGAAATAAACAATATTAGAAGCGTGAGAAGCCCTTCAATATTTTTGACGTTGAATTATATATTTTTTATGAGTATTGTGGCTAAAAATTGTGGAAATTTCTTTCTGGTCAATTTTTACAAAATTTTAGCCGAAATCGGCGTACGTTATATCACGGTTTTTGGCAAAAAAAAAACGTGTTCTAAGGCCCGGCTCAGTTTTGCATGATTTTTGGCGTCAAGACTCATTGAAATATCTATATTTATCTAACCAAATCTCAGCCACATTGGATTTAAATATTTGTTTTTACGAGCGTATGAATCATGTTTCGATTCAATTACGAATTAATTCGGAAAAAGTAGGAAAAATGATATTAGAAGCGTGAATAGCATTTCAATCTTTTTGGAATCGAATTATATATTTTTTTATGACTATCGTGGCCAAAAATTGAGGAAAATTCTTTTGTGTCAATTTTTGAAAAATTATAGCCGAAATCATGTACTAACTATCACGGTTTTTGGCTAAAAACGCGTACCGTGGCCCCGGCTCAGGTTTGCATGATTCTTGGCGCCAAGACTAATTGAAATATTACTGTAAAAAAAGACTAATTGAAATATCTATATTTATTTAGCGAAATCTCAGCCACATTGGATTTAAGGGTTTGTTTTTATGAGCATTTCAATCTGATTTCGATTTAATTAGAAATTAATTCAAAAAAATAGAAAACAAACAATATTAGAAGCGTGAAAAGCCATTCAATTTTTGGCGTTGAATTATACATTTTTAATGAATGTGGTGGCCGGAAATTGAGGAGAAATTTCTCGGGTCAATTTTTGCAAAATTTTAGCTGAAATCGTGTACTAACCATCACGATTTTTGAGTAAAAACGTGTTCTGGACCCCCGGCTCAGACTTGCACGATTTTTGGTGCCAAGTCTCTTTGAAATATCTATATCCATCTAACCAAATCTTACCCACGTTGGATTTAAAGATTTGCTTTTACGAGCATATGAATCATGTTTCGGTTCAATTAGGAATTAATTCGGAAAAAATAGGAAAAATGATATTGGAAGCATGAATAGCCTTTCAATCTTTTTGGTCTTGAATTATATATTTTTTACGAGTCTCGTTGCCGAAAATTGAGGAAATTTATTTCGGGTCAATTTTTGAAAAATTTTAGCCGAAATCGTATACTAACTATCACAGTTTTTGGTTAAAACGCGTTTCGGGGCCCCGACTCAGTTTTGCTTGATTTTTGGCGCCAAGACTAATTGAAATACCTATATTTATCTAGCGAAATCTCAACCACATTAGATTTAAGGATTTGTTTTTACGAACATCTCAATCCGGTTTCGATTAAATTAGAAATTAATTCAAAAAAAATAGAAAACAAACAATATTAGAAGCGTGAGAAGCCATTCAATCTTTTTGGCGTTGAATTATACATTTTTAATGAATGTGGTGGCCGCAAATTGAGGAGAAATTTCTCGGGTCAATTTTTGCAAAATTTTAGCTGAAATCGTGTACTAACCATCACGATTTTTGAGTGAAAACGTGTTCCGGATCTCCAGCTCAGTCTTGCACGATTTTTGGCGCCAAGTCTCTTTGAAATATCTATATCCATCTAACCAAATCTTATCCACGTTGGATTTAAAGATTTGCTTTTACGAGCATATGAATCATGTTTCGGTTCAATTAGGAATTAATTCGGAAAAAATAGGTAAAATGATATTGGAAGCATGAATAGCCTTTCAATCTTTTTGGTCTTGAATTATATACTTTTTATGAGTCTCGTGGCCGAAAATTGAGGAAATTTATTTCAGGTCAATTTTTGCGAAATTTTAGCCGAAATCTTGTACATTATCACGGTTTTTGGCTAAAAACGCGTTTCGGGGTCCCAGCTCAATTTTGCATGATTTTTGGCGCCAAGACTAATTGAAATACCTATATTTATCTAGCGAAATCTCAGCCACATTGGATTTAAGGATTTGTTTTTACGAGCATCTCAATCCGGTTTCGATTTAATTAGAAATTAATTCAAAAAAAAATTGAAAACAAACAATATTAGAAGCGTGAGAAGCCATTCAATCTTTTGGCGTTGAATTATACATTTTTAATGAATGTGGTGGCCGCAAATTGAGGAGAAATTTCTCGGGTCAATTTTTGCAAAATTTTAGCTGAAATCGTGTACTAACTATCACGATTTTTGAGTAAAAACGTGTTCCGGACCCCCAGCTCAGTCTTGCACGATTTTTGGCGCCAAGTCTCTTTGAAATATCTATATCCATCTAACCAAATCTTACCCACGTTGGATTTAAAGATTTGCTTTTACGAGCATATGAATCATGTTTCGGTTCAATTAGGAATTAATTCGGAAAAAATAGGAAAAATGATATTGGAAGCATGAATAGCCTTTCAATCTTTTTGGTCTTGAATTATATACTTTTTATGAGTCCCGTGGCCGAAAATTGAGGAAATTTATTTCGGGTCAATTTTTGCAAAATTTTAGCCGAAATCGTATACTAACTATCACGGTTTTTGGCTAGAAAACGCGTTTCGGGGCCCTAGCTCAGTTTTGCATGATTTTTGGCGCCAAGACTAATTTAAATACCTATATTTATCTAGCGAAATCTCAGCCACATTGGATTTAAGGATTTGTTTTTACGAGCATCTCAATCCGGTTTCGATTTAATTAGAAATTAATTCAAAAAAATAGAAAACAAACAATATTAGAAGCGTGAGAAGCCATTCAATCTTTTTGGCGTTGAATTATACATTTTTAATGAATGTGGTGGCCGCAAATTGAGGAGAAATTTCTCGGGTCAATTTTTTCAAAATTTTAGTTGAAATCGTGTACTAACCATCACGATTTTTGAGTAAAAACGTGTTCTGGACCCCAGCTCAGTCTTGCACGATTTTTGGCGCCAAGTCTCTTTGAAATATCTATATCCATCTAACCAAATCTTACCCACGTTGGATTTAAAGATTTGCTTTTACGAGCATATGAATCATGTTTCGGTTCAATTAGGAATTAATTCGGAAAAAATAGGTAAAATGATATTGGAAGCATGAATAGCTTTTCAATTTTTTTGGTGTTGAATTATATATTTTTTATGAGTCTCGTCGCCGAAAATTGAGGAAATTTATTTCAGGTGAATTTTTATAAAATTTTAGCCGAAATCTTGTACATTATCACGGTTTTTGGCTAAAAATGCGTTCCGCGGACCCGACTCAGTTTTGCATGATTTTTTTACGCCAAGACTTATTGAAACATCTATATTTATTTAACAAAATCTCAGCCACTTTGGATTTAAGAATTTATTTTTACGAGCATCTCAATTCGATTTCGATTTAATTAGAAATTAATTCAGAAAAAATAGAAAAAAACAATATTAGAAGCGTGAGAAGCCCTTCAATTTTTTTGGTGTTGAATTATATATTTTTTATGAGTATTGTGGCTAAAAGTTGTGGAAAATTCTTTCTGGTCAATTTTTACAAAATTTTAGCCAAAATCGGTGTACTAACTATCACGGTTTTTGGCAATAAAAAAACGCGTTCTAGGGCCCCGGCTCAATTTTGCATGATTTTTGGCGTCAAGACTCGTTGAAATATCTATATTTATCTGACAAAATCTCAGCCACATTGGATTTAAATATTTGTTTTTACGAGCTTGTGAATCATGTTTCGATTCAATTAGGAGTTAATTCGGAAAAAATAGAAAAAATGATATTAGAAGCGTGAATAGCATTTCAATCTTTTTATATTTTTTGTGTATCGTGGCCAAAAATTGAGGAAAATTCTTTTTGGTTAATTTTTGCAAAATTTAGCCGAAATCGTGTACTAACTATCACGGTTTTTGGCTAAAAACGCGTTTTGGTCAATATAAAAAAGTTGAATGCAAAGTAACAATCCGTACAAACTTAAGGGTGCAAAGTGATATTTATGTCATTTTTAAAAAGGTCAAATTATGACCCCCTTTTCGAACAAGGTACAAACTTAATCTAAATTGCAAGTGGTGAGTGGTCCATACGCGCCATTAGTTTGGGCGAATTTTTTTTTTTTTTTTTTTTTTTTTTTTTGTGTTTACTCATGTTTTCAACTAAAACTAATGAGATTTCAAAAATGAGACAGGAAACCGCTAGGGATATTTTCTCTGAGGCGGTTTCCAAATGTAGTTTTTTTTTATTTTTTTATTTTTTTCTTCTCACCCAACCATGGAAAACTTTCACAGAAATTTGATGTCAATTTATTTTTCTTTGTTTATTTTGGAACTCCTTTGTGAGAGTTTTTGGTACTCTTTTGTGAGAGCTTTTGAAACTCCTTTGTGAGAGCTTTGTTTATTGTCTCTGTACAAGTTTCCAATCCCCTTCTCTTTTTTTCATTTCCTTTTGAATATTGACATTTATTTGTGATGTTTTCAACACCTTTTCATAATTGCCTAAAGATCTTAACAATCTTTGGGCTAATTTAATATTGTGAGGAAGAAGATGCTATCCTTGAAGTTAATCCCTCTTTGGTGCAAGAAACTTTAGGGATGAGATCGCACTGTTTACTTGAAAGTTTACAAGAATTTGTGGAAGACTTCAAGAATCAAAACCAGTTTCAAGCATGGGCAATATGGCAGTTTCTTCTTCGTGTGGAGCAAAAAGATTCCAAGGGGGCCAAAAAAAAATCCTTTATGATAATTTTCTTCTTGTAATTTTATTAATGGTGTTTGCACATAGAATAACATATCTAGACTTTTATTGATAGAGCTAACTATGTTTGGTATGAGATTCTACCCTCATGCGTTTTGTAACCTTTTCGAAATCAATTCAAGTTTACTTGATGATAAAAAAAAATAAAAAATAATGAGATTTCAGTCCATTTCGGATTAGCTTTTAGTCGAACGAATAGGAGAGAGAATTTCAACCTAATGAAAAATCGGCCTTATGGTAATATGAGAAGAATTTTAGTTTTTAACACAATTATAAAATTCTAAGTTGTAAAATAGAAAGACATGTGTTGCTGTTTTATTTGTTCAGGCGCTTTTATTAAACATGTTGACAAAGCCGTCAAGTTTAATAGGACTAGATTGGATTTAATTGACCTTATTCAAAAAGATGAGGCCCTAATATGCCTTTTTCTTAAATAAGGTTCCTTAATCGAGAATTTCCAAAAGATCGGACCCCAATCTGAGATTTCAACCGATTGCAAATTTACAATTGCTGGGTGTTGTGTGGTTAGTTGCTAAACGACATCGTTTTTACTACCACCTGGCAATCTTCTTTGGCTTTTCAACTTTAATCGGCAGGAGGAAGTTTTTACTTTCCATGGTTGATTCATTTTACCAACTTAAGAATTGGAAATGAGGAAACTCGCAAGAAAATTTCGAAAATCTGAAGATGACAAGTTCTCTCTCCCAACTCTCGACGATTCGCGTCCTATGGATACTCATGGTTACTTTCTCTTTCCCTTTCCCTTCCTCTTTCCCCAAAGTTGGAACAAATTTAATCAATGTTCCATTTTTAATAACAGTAATAATAAAGAGAATGTTTTTTCTTTTTTGGGTATGTTTTGAAATTTGCAGAACAAGAGGAATTGGTGCGATCGCTTGAAAGGATGCATGCCCATCAAAGTCTTCAATGGAAGGTAATATCTTTGGTTCTTCCTGAACCCCACCCAGAAAAGAAAAAGAAAAAAACCTTTCAACTTTAATGTATTTTTTTCTTTACTTAATAGGCGTATCATTCTGTTTTTGAATGTAGAGCGTGTTTGCAGCACTTATCTTTTGCTACTCTGCGTTTCTTCTGTACTCCATCTATCAGCAGGCTTTATTTCCATGGGAACTGGTAATGCCCAATTCATTAATTATGAACTTATCATGATTATACAGCATATTTTCTCAAGAACAAATCTGAAGTATATTTTCTTAGAATTGCAATTGTAAGTTGAGTGTGATAAGGTCTAAGGCACACTTTGCTCTTAAATGGTATTGATAGATTAATTTGAGTGTCAATTGGATTGTATATGATTTCTCCTTTCTTATTACTGGTTATCAGATATAACTTGTTGCGCTTTGATTCACAGCGATACCATGCTTACTTCATGGAAGATGTTGACTCATGGATGATAATAGCTGCAGGTTTGATTGTTTGCTTATACTAGTCATTGATTTGCATTCTTCATCAGTTGATTGAAATTGTTCATGTTGATTACTTTGCTTAAATAATGCTCTAGACTAGATTGTTTATTTCAAAAGTCGAATTTCTGGCTATTCTTGCGCAGTTGTGCTGGAAGTTAGCCATTTTCTTTGGCAATAGCTTCCCCCCGAACCTTCTTAATTTGCTATGCATTGTACTTATTTTTTACCTACCATTACATTCATCATGGCTGATTTGCTTTTATTAAATTTTTTGACATGGTAAGTTACTAAGTTTATTCTTTAATAGATTGGCTAGCTGTTTTAGCTTGCTCAATGGCCATTTTCGGTCTAGTCAGTACTGCAAAGGACCACAGACGATGGATTTGGTACTCAAGCTCTGTTGGCCTTGTGCTTGCAGTTTTCTGGTTGTATTACATGCTAAGGTATACCTGATGTCTCCTAATTTTAACTTCATGTATTTGATTTTTAATCCATATAGATTCTCTTGATGGTCCCATGAAAATTTGTAAGAACAACCCTTAATCAGATATGCTTGTGTTGGATTCTATATAATGCATTGAATTATATTTAAGTCAAATTCTCATCTAAGAACTGCATTTGTTAGGTAATGAATTTGACTTCTACTGGAGTCCTTTCAACTTATTTTCTTTTGTAACTAAGATGGTCCTGAGATTGTTTTTGCTTGCCTTGGCATTTTGTCCAATTCATCCCTAATGACTTGCCCACTGATCCAATGCTAATTTGCATGGTATTTGGTAGATTGCCAAGATTCCGTTGGGATGTTATCTGGCTTCCTCTAGGACCCCTAAGGTATGTTCTATTTCCCTCTTCTTTGTTTTTTCAAAATCTAACTATGCATCTCAAATTCTCACATGTGCTTGAACTTGCAGTGGAGCTGGGGTATGTCTCTATGTGGACCATCTCCTTTCTGAGTCATCGGAGGAAGTCAGAAAAATGAGAAGCTATATGTATGCTTTTAAAGCCGGCTAGAAGGCCCCTTCAACTTGATATCAGAGGCATGGTTAAAGGTTGTGAAATCCCAAGGTTTAGCAGTTGAGAGCTTGTAGTTAATTTTGCCTACGGCAGGATACGACAGATAGAACTACCACTTGTTCACCAGTAACTCTCACTGGAAAGACAGGAACAAATCCATAGATGGAGGATTTTGATTTCTTGTTTCTTTTCTCTCTTCTGTTCTATCTCGTCTTTCATCTTTTGAGGTGGAGCGTGAAATGTCCGCTCTACTTTGATATGCTAGCTTTTTAAAAAAAAAATCTAAATGCGTATATATCTTCAATGGCCGAAAATGTCTATGATTGCCTTACACACACCGTAGCTGCTATAGCATCCTTTTCTTAACTTGAAAACAATTATACGTATGATTCGAGCAATTCCAACTTCCGTTATTCAAGTTTCCTTGGACTTGGAGGCTAAACATTTTTCTTGCCGTTTAATTTAGAAGATACTTGATACTCACACGCAGTATTATTTCATTTGCGAGAGGCTTATGCCTAAGCCCATTGACATAGATTATGGGTGTTCCCATTTTCACTTAGAACTAAAACTGTTGATCTGTTGATATGCATAACATAATGCAAGGAAAACGTTTGAGAAACTATTTTGAAAGATAATTCTGAAACATTTTATAAAGCACTAGAATATCCATTCCACTAAAATAGAAACTAGAAAACACAGGGCATGAAGTCTAAACAACAATAATCCAAATATTTGAGGAAAACAGTATCTCAAAAAGTAACAGTTGGTAATACGAGCCAAAACTTGCAAGTTTTCATAAAAACTAAGATCAAATAAATTACTCCTCATCGTCATCAATGACCTTGGTGCCCAAACCCTTCAATCCTTCAGCTGGGATCTCGGCAACGGTGACCAGAGAGTAGAGTTCTTCCTTTGCATCTTCATCATCATTTCTCCTGCGAGCAATGCGAACCCTAACCCTCCTTGGGACACTTCGGATCCCTCTGCTCCAGATCTGCTTGTTCAGCTTGACATCAACTCTCACA
The DNA here is from genome assembly GCA_001974805.1 of Corchorus capsularis. NCBI lineage: Eukaryota > Viridiplantae > Streptophyta > Magnoliopsida > Malvales > Malvaceae > Corchorus > Corchorus capsularis. Next base: position 77,660 of record AWWV01012423.1, read on the forward strand.
TCCTTTGTCCCCATGGCTTTCTGGGCAAACTTCCTGATCTCTTTGATGGCCTTGGGAGCCTTCTTCTTGAATGTGCTGTTTCCAACATTTACCAAGAATAAAGTTAAACAATTGTAACTCAACCAGGAATATCATCAACTTAAACCAATTTCCAAACAAAATAAAACAGTGCTACAGAAATACTAACTTCTAAATGGAAATCGAATTCAAAGGCAGAATAGTTAGATTGTTTCCTAAATCTACTGCTCTCAGCTAGGCAAAGTTACCATATAATAAGATGTAAAATAGAATACATCATGAAAATGGCAATAAAATGCCTTGCACTAAAATAGTCAACTCTAGCATTATTTTCCTATAATGAAAACCCTTCACTCCAGTAAGGTATTCGGACTTCTGGGGAGCAACACAATAACCAAGAACCATCTCTTTTCACAAAAACGAGTATTCAAACAGAGAAATCTTTCAAAAGACAGCTCTAAAGTCCCATTCTAAACCCTAAAAAGCCATTACTTTGGCAAAATAAACCCATGTTATAATAAGAGGATCAATCTATCACAGGCAAAAGAACACCTCAAAGCTCGATATGAGATTAACAATATAATAATTGACACACATGATTAGAATATTCAAGAGAGTAATAAAGCAAATAAAGAACTTTGTACAAAATAACCTAATTTTCAACAAAATAAAACGCACCAAACAAATCTTAGTAGCAAAAGGAATACAAAGCAAAGCGATGAAACTAAAAAGAGAAGAACAGAGTCAAGGGTTATTTTACCAGCCATGGAGGCGCTTGTGAAGGTTGATGGTGTACTCTCTGGTCACCACCTCTTCCTTTCTTCCTCTCGTTTTCTCAACCATTTTCACTCTCTAAGCGTAGCCTTACCTGCATTCAATCACCAAATCGTCAGTTCAGAACCAAATCTTAACCAAACAAAATTATTATATAAATAAAGAAAAATAAAAAAGCAGATTGGAAACGGAGATTATTTCTTTGTTTCCAGTTTCTCATTTGTGTTTCGGAAACAAGAGAGGCGGCGACAGAGAGAAGAGAGTTATCGGAAACAAGGGAGGCGGCGACAAAGAGAGAGAGGGAAGGTACCTGATTGGGGTTGAAGGAAAGCAGATACAGAGGAGAGGCAAAAGAATGGCTAGGGGCTCAGCTAAAAATGAATTGTAAAACCCTAGTTTCCACACCCTAATAAAGCTCTATGAGAGTACGCAACTTCACGAGCGGTGTCGTTTCGGATAAACACAAACACTAATGAACATGTGGGCCACCGTTTTGATTGGGCCCTCAACTAAAGAAAAAGGGAAAACTATAGCATAGGAGCCAAAACCCAAAACTTTCTAATATATTAAAACTCAAGCCCAATAGATGATGTACTAGTGGGTGCCGGTCAACCCCTCCAATTCACATCGGTTCTTTAATCGATTATATTTATCAAATACTAGTATTTAAACTTTTCTACTATTTAATCTTTCTATAATTTCTATTTTACTTGATTTAACTCTTTAATTTTATTTTTTTATATAAAATTCTTGAATAATTTTATATTTTACGATTTAGTCCCTCATTCATTTTATTCTGTACAATTCAATCTTTCAATTTTATTTTTTATTATCTCATTAATATTTTTCTTTCACTCATCAGTGTTTTAAATATAATTAAAAATATCAAAGTGCGCGGATTTTTTTCTTGTGTTAGACCTATATGGGAAATACTATGCCGTTTGAGATTGCTAAAAATCTAAAAAGTTATTTGCCAATCTAAAAAGTTAGAATATGTGTTATAAAATTATCAAATTTTGTAATAAAATGAGGGGGAAATTTTTAATTCTTGTAGCAATCACTTCATGTTTCTAACTTTCGCAATGACTTCCTGTTTCTACCTTTCTTATTTCTCAAAAAGCAAATCATGTGCTGATTGGATTGCAAAGATTGCAAAATTGCAATTGCAAAACTAGGATATTTTGCTGATGAATTTTGTTGGTTAGCCCCTCTCCTGATTTGTTAAAAATCCTAAAGAAGGATTCTTTGTATCCCTTGTAAATCTCTTTGATGAATGTGAATTTCATTCTAAATAGTACAATGATTTCATTTCTATGTGATTTAATGTCTTAACATCCTCACATTCTTCAGCAAATGATAAATAAAATAAAATATACTAATGTTACACTATGGAAAAAGAATGCTAAGTTACAAGTGAAAAGGGTTAAAATATATATTCAACAATACAGTAATAGGGACAGGTACAAAAAATGAGTATATAATTGAGACCTAGTAGTAAAATTAAGAGGTTGCTTCCCTTGACACCGGTAATAGATGGTCAACGGGCATTTTGTCTGTGATCTTGAACTTCAATGAACAAAGAATTCAATCCTACTATCATGCTGGAAGTTTTCAGACTTCATCAGCTTATGAAAATTTTGTACACGTGGAGTGTCTTACGACTTCCGTGAATATCTCCACAAGCAGGTAGCCAGAACTGTAAAACCGGCAATGCCTGCTAAAATCTGTGTCCCAAAGAGAAGTTCGTTAGCATTTCTTCAGAAATTAATACGTTAAACTGATCATTTAGCTGAAATTTTGACTGGAGATAAAGAATGCGTCGGGGGCATGAGAAGACAGACGTGGTATAATCATCCCTTTCAAAATTATTAACAATCAGGTTAAATGAGAAGATAGCTGACCTTTGCATCTCTACTGCGAGCGGTCAATTGGGAAAGTGATCTAAGCAAATTAAACCGAGATGCTTGTGGCATAAGAATCACGACAGTATACTGATTTTTACAAGGGTAAGGCATTACCCTTTGCAACGCTGACTGGGCTGTTGCAGGTGTCAGAGATTCTCTAACCCTGGTTCGTCCTTCATCTTGAATCTACTCCACAAAAGGAACCAAAACAAGTAACTACTTTAGCTATTCTATTATTAAGAGGAAGCAAAAATCACTGCTTGAATGGCAGGCTTGAGTTTCCGCATTCAGCAAAGACAATAAACATTTGACGACACAAAATTACTAAGATAAAAGACATGCAAATTTACCTTAAAGGAAGTACCAACATCACCAGAATAGATCCTTGACTGGTAGCTTCGTAAAATTCTCTCCAGCCAATAGTAATTTTCCTGAGAGAAATAAAATTAGCATCAGAATTGAGTGATACACTATATTCTTTCATTTTCCTTATTCATAAATCTTCAACAGTGAATGCCCAGCACTTGGGTCAAATACTGAAGATATGGAGTTCCACTAGAGTTAAGCACTTAAGTTGATAAAAGAGATGTAATCTACCTTTCTTAATATTGAAAATAAGAGGACTAGCAAAAAGTAAAGAAACAGAGCTCATAAAGAAATTTAACCTGCAGTCCATTTTCATGGGCTCTCTGTTCAATTTCAAGTACACTTGAAACATCCTGATCTGAAGGCCCTTCCTCTTGGAGACGTACTACTTCATCCAAAGCAAGATCCACCTGTCAACAACAAATACTGTGAGATGCTTGGTCACTTGGTAACTACAACCAAGGGAAGATTGAAAGGAAAGTACACCACATATAATGCCTACCAACTTTGAGGAGATTTCTGGATCACAAGAAAAATTTATGCTTATATCTCCACGAACATCGCCAGTTCTAGAAGGTTTATTGCCACCAAGAAATACAGAAACACCTGCGGAGTAGATCTGGTTCATGAAGGGTAATTAAAGAACATTAGTCAAACAGTAATCAAACTGATAAACACAAATACCACGGAAAGTGCATACCTGCCCATGTTTGAAACGAAGAACCTGCAATATTTTTGTTTCAAGAAGTTTGCTCAGGAATCCAACACAGTGAATCTCTTCTACCTGTCATTAAAAGAAAACCTCAATAAAAAACTCAGTCATTCTTTTGCCAGATTTGTCTACAACAAAAAAGAACTACAAACCATTGTTCCATTCTTCAGCTCCACTGGAAAACATAGCTGGACTGAACATTGTGCTTCAACCATGGGGCTGCGAACCACCTCTCTAAAAGCAGAGTAAATGAATCAATAAAGATTGTAAAATGCCAATGAGAACTACTTGTTAGCCTATATTAAGAGTCAGATAATACACAACACATTCATGCAAAAGCAAATGTGTCTTCTGTATGCGTCACACAGAGTGATAATTAAACACAACGATAATCCATTGACAGCAGAACTGAATCCAGCTAAGTGTACCAGTCAAACATTTTGACATTGTCTACCACCGCCAGACGGAAGGGTTTACCTGATTATGCTCGTGGGAAATTTAAATGGTAACCCTTTGAGATCATCACGGTTATAATGGAATATGGGTTCTGGAGACTTTGGTATTCCACCCTACATGGATAAATTGCAAGCTTTGTCAACATAATGAAAGATAAATGGAGGACATAGTAGCTTAAAAGAACCCCCAACTTACCAAATACTGCAATATTAAAGGTAGTGCAATTGTAGGGTCAATATTCCCTGTTATTACAACTGTAAAAGTTGATGGGTCCTTAAAACAGCTGTTGAAATATTGACATGCTTTTACTGGATCAACTTTTCTGAGATCACTTATTCTAATAGGCTGACAAAGCAGAAACCAAAACGAAGTTAAAAGAAGGCACATTGGCCTATTTGAACTCAGTGATGTTTAAATAACGAGATCATACATACCCGGAAAAAGTGAGAGTTACCATAGTTGAGCTCTTTCACCCGGTTTGCGAATGCAGTATAAGGATCCCTCTCTTGAGCACGGACTGCTTCTTCTGCCATCTGCATCACTATTTTGACTTCTTCTTCTCCTGGAGTCACATTTGTTGTAAATAGTTGATAGACAAGCTGCCAAGACAGGTGTTAAGTGACAAAATAAATCAGAAGACATGAGCCCCAAAAGAAAAATGCACATTAAAAGTAACCAGGGCATGATATAATCTGCCACACAGAAGGCTATCCTTGGCTTTAAGCAGAAGTAAAAAATGTACAGAAGGAAAATTTTCACAAACTTTTCAAAGCCTACTTTCAAACTTAAAAAATGCTGCAGGCAACTTTATAGGAATTATGGTTAATTGAATCAAGTTGAGTGTTTCTATGTCCTATAAATTGATTTGGGATTACAGCTTTGACCGATGTTATAAAGCAGATGCATGTGGTCGAATCGCAGTAGGACAGTGAAACTTTTATAACATGTTATAGTCAACAATGATATATTTAAGAATCCATTGAAACAAACCTGCAATGCAGTTTCCAAGTCTGAAGGTGAACAATCACCGGAGAAGGTTCTCATATAGGCACCAAGCTTTGTACCAACTTCCACTCTCTTGCCAGCAAGCATGTCCATTAGCACTGATGGCCTATGGCCAAATACACCAATTTCTCCAGCAATGGTTGATCCCATTGAACATGAAAAGTACTCACTTTCAGGAAGCTCAGATAAACCCCCATATGAGAACCCTGTGAAAAGAACCTGTTGAGGAATGGTACATTAGAAGCATATTATTAGCATGTACTAGTGCTCTAGAAAGTAAAGCACCAATCAGGTACTGCAACAATCAAAGAAATTATACCTGGTCATCAAAGAAGTCTGTACACTTGTAGCAAATACGCATTCCATTTGATAAAGTTAATTCAGTAGCTCCAATATTTGAATACTCTATCTGCTCTACGATGTACCTGAAGTGAATCATTTGATTGGGCTTAGGATTAAACACGAAAGTATATAGTCAATCTTGTCATGAGTGAGAACACCCTAAACATAGAAATTATCAAGGCAAGGTAAGTTAAGTTGCACCTAGATGACAAACAAACCCATTACAAATAATGATATGATCTGAAGTTACTGTTATTTATAATCATATGCATTACATTTATGACTCAGAAAATAAGATGGACATATCAAAATGATAAGGGCCAACTTTACCCTGGATTTGGCTTTATATTAACAATTTCTTCCGGAATGTGCTCATCATCCCATGGGGAGATATTCCCTTCCTTCTCAAGGTTATTGATCTTCAACACAACATTTTTTAGGTCATCAATTGTAGCAGAAGCTCGAGGTTCAATTGTCTTTAGGACACAGCTACATGATGTTTGTAATTTCTCTGCAAACTTGGAGACCTCTGATGCCGATAAATCTACGTACATATATAATAATACTTAATGCAAATATATAATATTGCACCTTTTCTATAACTATATACTGAGAGGAAAAAAAAAAAGGTTGACTCACAAGGCAGAATAGTTTTTTGCAGTTGAGCTTCATACTCAATACCAATAACAGGTTCATCGTTGATGAAGTGCTGCAGAATGACAATGGAGATAAAGGATCCTTTTAGATTCTTAAAATCTCAAGTTAGATAAACTTGTAGCCACTGCTTTTATATACCTGAATATATTCATCCCGCAAGCTAGTTGATTGCATTTGATCACGCTCCAAATATGCAGACTCAATCTCTGACATTAATAAAGCACGGACAACTGATATTTCTCGTTCTGAAAATCCATGAAGCCGCACCCTTGCAACCTGAATTAGAGTAAATCAGCAGAATATTATGAAAGAAAAGGAAAAGTAACAAGCATATATAAGCAAATCAAAAGATGGATGGCAAACCTCAATGAGCATTGATTCTAGGGCCTCCAGAGTCCCTTTTTCCTTACAAGATGAGCTCATAATGTAAGCCTTTAAGGGGTGAACAAGAGCATCTGCAGCAGCAGAGCATGAGAAATAGGGTGGATTTTTTCTGCGAGAGATTTTAAAGAACCTCTGATTTAGAGCATGTAAGAACATGGACTCAGCAAGCATGTCCCTATAATCTTTCACTGTCTTCAGCTCATCTGCTGGCATCTTATAGCTAATCATCACTGCAGACTTTTACAAGGCAATCACAAGAAAACAGAGTTAAGCATTGTCAATAACCAGAAGGCCATATGTACAGATAAGTTAAAGACTTGAAATGTACTTACCCCAGCAGCTTCAGACTCCACAAAACATGAAAAACGTGGCTCCTCGTGAGAAGGAACAGGAAATAATGGTATAATTGGAGGGTCAGGTGCTAAATTTTTCTCCCCAAAATGAGTCTTTATCAACTCAACAACAGTCTAAAGGAAAGAGAGAAAGCAAGAGGGAAACTGTTAAGAACTATTGACTGATGAAAAGACGTATAACTTAGAATGGAAGAATTTGAATGTCAACACACACAAACCTGTGTATCAGAGAAATCTCCGACAGCTATCACTGCCATATTGTGCAGATGATACCATTTTTGATAAAATCTCTTGACTGTTTCAGAAGACACAGTTCGAATAACTTTTTCCAATCCAATTGGTAAGCGCTCGGCATACTGCAATTATCCAGGGTTTAGATGTAATATAAAATGAATACAGCTCAAAATTAGTATAAACTAGTCAATAGTCATAAGCCCAACTAAAGTATTTAGATGTTATTACTGAAAATTCATGCTCCAGCAAGATTACTCTCAAGTCTCAAATATGAGTAAAATGAAAGGACTTCGTAAAAGACTATACATGGAGCAAAATCCATATCACCATAAGTTGCTAATATGACTTCTTTTAGCTCTATTTTAAATATTAATAGAAATCAGTGCTACAGATATAGGTAATGAAGAAATAGATCCATCATTGATATCATACGCTAAAAATCTCCACTCAAAAGGCCTTAAGAGTTTAATTCAAGAATTAAAAAGATATTAAACAGGGGTAGATAAAAAGATAAATAGAAGTACCCTGGAACCTTCCATCATCAGAGCCCAGTGGGCATCCTGCATCCTTCCACTGGCATTTCTATTGCCTCTATACTCTTCCATAACAGCTCCTCTTTCTTTTTCCAAATCCTCTTTCGAGACTCGAATCTGCACAACAAGGCGAACAAAATAAGTAAAAGGCGAACAAAATAAGTAAAAGATCAAAACACAAAACTGAAACCAATAAAGAAGCAAGTTATATACCTCTGTACTGAACTCTGCCAACACTGAAATGGCCTGAGACAACAGCTCAGGCTTATCAACAGGAACAAACAACTCATAAACTGTCTCATCAGCAGAAGTTACCGCATTCTGGCAAGCACCAAATTCGGCTCCAATACTCTCTAGGAACTTAACAATATCATGATTTGTGTATCTTTTAGTGGCACTAAAGGCAAGATGCTCAACTATGTGAGCAACACCACGCTCATCTTCCTCTTCCAAAACTGAGCTGCCATGAACCCCATTTAAATCAGCTTCTTTACGAGTTTCCAATGTCAATTCTATATAATATATATTATTAATTTAGGCTTAAGCAACAAATTCTTAAATTCTCTAAACAAGAGCTAGGTCTTCAATAATTCATTTTCTATCAAAATTTTTTAAAAACTGGAAAGGAAAGAGGGAGCTAACCCGACTTTGACGGCAAGAGCGAGAGCGGCTCTCATACGAGGCTTGGAATTAGAACGAACATAATAAACAAGTCCATTGTCGAGTCGGCCATAGTCTACTCCGAAGGGTTCCCGTTGGAATTCTTGGTCGAACTCCACGTTTACCAGCTTTAACGACCTGAAACCATGCTTCTTCGCGATCGGCGAATTCTCTGTTGGCAGCAAATCCATCTCTCTCTCGAACAACCGTTGATTCCAAAATGGAAATTGGAGAAGAAATTTTCGATGTTCCCTCTTCTGTTTATCTTAATTAGTATTTCTTTTTTCTTCTCTTAAAAATTAAACTTTGTTAAACTTAACGGCAATTAGTTTTAGTAGTTGAGAAAAATGAAAAATCCCAGGGCCTCCTAATCTATGGCCTAAGAGGGGTGAAATACTGAAATTTTCTTCTTTCTCAAAATGGGCCTTTTCGTGGATCCCACGTGGTACTTTGGAGATTTTGTGATTTCTGAAGATATTTGGTTTTAAACAGATTTATTTATTAATTATTTATGGAGATTATCTTATGGTCCATCCCTATATTATTTTAGTATTTAGTACTATTTTTCCCCAATTTATTCCAAACAAAAAAAGCAATCAATCTACTGCAAGTTGGATGTTGAATGGTTATTTTTCTTTATATTGGATAATGACATTTTTGGTAAAAATTAAAGATAAAAAATTCGCTTTAACAAAATCCATATATGATGTGAAATAAGAGTTTATACGGTTTAGAATTGGCTTAATGGGCAAAAAGGCCCCTGAACTTACACCGAACCGTCAAATAAGCCCATGAACTATTATTTCAGCCAAATAAGCCCCTGAACTCTTAAAAAAAGTCAAATAAGCCCTGTTGTCAAGGTTAAATGCTCAAATAAGGACTAAACGTTTTAAGATTTTCTCAAATAGGGATCAAAATACACAATTTCAACAAATTAGAAAACATACTTAATATTTTTTTACAAATTGGATACAATATAAGTTAATACTAATGTGTGAGGGATATATAAATTGAAAATCACACGATAATTTTATATCATATTACGTTTAATGAATTTATTTTGATTAATATGGTTTGATTTTTAATTAACATGATAATATCATTTTTTTATCAAATTTAACGTATATGTATGAGATGCATTGGTTTTCATTTAAGGATTCCCTAATTTGTAAAAATTTGCTAAGTATGTGTTCTAATTTGTTGGAATTGTGTATTTTGATCCTTATTTGAGAAAATCTTAAAACGTTTAGTCCTTATTTGAGCATTTAGCCTTGGCAACAGGGCTTATTTGGCATTTTTTAAGAGTTCAGGGGCTTATTTGGCCGAAATAATAGTTCAGGGGCTTATTTAACGGTTTGGTGTAAGTTCAGGGGCCTTTTTGCCCATTAAGCCGTTTAGAATTTGATGCAACTTCTGATTGAGGTAGAAACAATTTCCTTTCAAAGATAATCAATTATGTTTTTCAACTAATAAAATTTATGTTTAGGGTAGAATGATGAAGATACATGACAAGAGTTTTATATTTATACTTAAAATGATTTAGCCATTGCAAAGGTATACTATTTCAAACTCTTTCATTTGTTTTCATTAAATTTCAAAGACTTGTTAGTGTGTTGTAAAGTCTATTACTAGTAAGTAATTTACACATAAAAACAATAAAAAAAAATACAAAGAACAAGGATGTTAATTACATGGATATATGGATCATAGACTACTATATATATACATTAAAAATTTTCCTGTAGATTAAATATGTTGCTGTAGCGGTGTATTTGGTCCCAATAACTCAAAGCTTCCTAAGATTTCTGTGAATACTTCCGGAAACTGAAAGCCAAAACTGTCAAACCAGCAATGCCTACCAAAATCTGCCATCACCAACAAGAATCTAGTTTGAGTTGATGTAATTTAACAAGACAAATCTAATCTGAGAGAAGAAAGCAATCAGATTTTCCAACAGTTCACAATCATAATTGATGAAACAGTTTATAATCATCCATATTCCACAACAGTTATTTCCAAATGTCATTTTCTGATATAAAAATTCAAGGAAAGTTTGTGTTGGAATGGATGCATTAATAAAATTGGGTTGCTTTGAAAATTCCAAGAATGTCATAGTCCTGGAAATTATGTGCTAAGCCAATAATAGCAGTACTAAGATAACTGACCTTTGCATCTTTAGAAAGAGGGGTCCATTGTGGGAATGATCTGAGCCACTTGAACAAAGATAATTGAGGTTTTAGAATCAAGACTGTATGCTGATTTTTGAAAGGCACTATCCTTTGTAATGCCGATTGCATTGTCAATGGTTTTAACGATTCTCTAACTTTAGAACGTCCATCATCTAGAATCTGTACCAAAGATAAAGCAAAAAAGAAGTTTCAGTTCCAATGATCAGTAGAATAAAAACCCTTCCACTTTGCTTGAGCAGTCAGTTTCAGGTCTTTAGAGCATGTTGAAGAATATATGATCAAATAACTAGCCATTATTTTGTATTCATTTCTTTTAGTAACAGAGCCACAAACCTTAAAAGAAGTGCCAACATCACCAGAATAGATCCTTGACTGATAGCTTTGTAAAATCATGTCCATCCAATAATCATTCTCCTGAAAGAAGTCAACATATTAGCCCCAAGAGTTAAGAGTTTAGTTAGGAGGTTGGGTAAGTGCAAATGGGATTGAATACATCATTATTGCAACTACTGGCCAAAATGATATCAAACACATAACAAAATTTATAGATATTTGACATGCAGTCCATTTTGACCTGCAGATAGGGTATTGATAAATGCATATAGGATAATCCATCATTATTGCAACTATTGGTCAAACTCAAAATGATATTGATAAAATAACAAAATGTAAATATATTTGACCTGCAGTCCATTTTCATGGGCTCTCTGCTCAATTTCAAGTATGGTTGAAACATCCTCATCCGTTGGCCCCTCTTCTTTAAGACGTAATACTTCATCGATAGCAAGATCAACCTGTTTAGAGATATTGCAAATAAAAGTTTCAGATGGTTGGTCTCTTAATTTTTAAAATCATTGGTGAATATGCAATATGTGAAAGTTTTCTGAACCTACCAGCTTTGAGGAGGTCTTTGGATCACAAGAAAAACTGATGCTAATATCACCACGTAGATCAGTGTTTATACATGGCAGAAATCCATCAACGAAATCATAAACACTTGCACCATAAATCTGGGGCACAAAGAGCAGTTATATTGTTATAAATACAACAAAATAGGCCAGAGAATTTGAAAGGCAAATAACAGTTAAATCTCTGGAACACCCATACCTGTCCATGCTTGAAGCGAAGAAGCTGCAATATTTTGTTTTCTAGAAGTTTGCTTAGGAACTCAATATTCTGAACCTCTTCTACCTGCAATAAGTCATAAAATAGAAGTCAATGAAGGTCTCAAAATCTTCTACCAAGCAAGCTTTTAATAGATCAATTAAAGAGATAGACAGACCATTGTTCCTTTCTTCAGCTCTATGGGAATGCATATGTGGACTTTACATTGTTCTTCCACCATGGGGCTATGTACCACTTCTCTGCAAACACATCATATATTTCATGAGTAAAATTTTAGCAGAAAAGCATACAACTATAACACCAAAAGTTAGCTGGGGTATGAATCCATGTTGTTCTTCAGAACCCACTTAAGCAGCCAGTAAATTGAATCCATAAGATTCTTCTCTAGCTACAATGATCAAACATAAAGTCACATTTACCTAGTTATGGTTGTGGGATATGTCAATGGTAATTCCTTGATGTAATTTGAATTAAAGTGGGCAATAGGTTCAGAAGGCTTGGGTATTCCCCCCTGCAAACAGGGAAAATAAACAGTTAAACACAATAAAAAATGTTTGTAGATCTACTTACAGTTGATTGAAGAGAAGAGCAACTAACCAAATACTGCAGTATTAAAGGGAGTGCAACTGTGGGATCAATATTCCCAACCATCACAACATTAAAAGTTGATGGGTCTTTGAAGCAGCTATTGAAATATTCACATGCTTCCACTGGATCAACTTTCTTCAGGTTGCTGATACTTATAGGCTGCATACAAAGTTAAATATATATTAAGAGGAGGGCATGCAGATTTGAAATCTTTAATTAGCCTTATTTAAGAGCAAGTAATACAGTGCATACCCTGAAAAAATAAGAGTTTCCATAGTTGACCTCAACCACTCTGTTTCTAAATGCAGTAATAGGATCCCTTTCTCGAGCAAGAATCATTTCTTTTTCCACTTGCATCACTCTTTTGACAACTTCATCAACTGGTGTTACATTTGTCGTAAATAGTTGATAAACAAGCTGCCAAAAAACAGGAGTTAGAGTTTACAAGACATAATTATGATATACTGGAGAAAGCAGTGAACCATGTTATCATTTAGAAGGTGCCAAAATGAAAATGTGACTTTCAAGATATCAGTTGAACAAACCTGCAGGGCAGTTTCCAAGTACAAGGGGGAACAACCACCATGGAAAGACCTCATGTATGTCCCAACATCAGCATCAACACCAACTCTCTTACCAGCCAGCATTTCCATTAGCACTGATGGTTTATAACCAAACATACCAACTTCTTCTGCAATTGTTGATCCCATTGCACAGGAAAAGTACTTGCTTTCTGGGAGTTCAGATAAACCCCCATAGGAGAATCCTGAAATTAGAACCTGTTGAAGAACGCCATATATAAGAACTAGAAAATACCCAAAAAGAAATAATAGAAATAGTAAATCTAATAAAATAAATATTTAAGGTCATATTTAAAGTGCATTAATAAGTAAAATTAAAAAACTATTTTAAAAAATAAAATAAATAATTTTTTTTTTGAAAAAATAAAATAAATAAATTAAATGGATTAAATTGTATAGAATAAAAGGTATGACTAGAGTATGCTTCTGAAGAACCAGAGCTTAACTGAGCTTGTTTCTTTTTGTGTTAAAATTGAGCTTATTATGCCTTCAATTCTTAGCAAACAACTGCGGGATTGTAACCAATATATTTCTATGTAAGGCCTAAAGGAATTGTACCTCATCATCAGAGAAGTCTGTGCACTTATAGCAAACTCGCATTCCATTTGATAGAATCAATTCGGTAGCTCCAATGTTAGCATATTCAAGCTGCTTTACAATGTTCCTGAAGTAAATGATACGAAAGGGTTAATTCACAAAATCAACCAACCTACAACTGAGATCTAGCAGTTTGTACTTTGTCTACAAGATGTGCAAGTAAAAATTTTGATTGCTCAAACCAAATATCAGATGTATAGCAGTTAAAAGAACTTTACCCTCCACTTGGTTTTGAAGTGACTATTTCTTCTGGTATATCTTCATCAACCCAAGGAGTAATGCTCCTTTCATTCTCAAGCTTGTCGATCTTCATCACAACTTCTTTAAGGTCTTTGATCTTAGCAGAAGCTCGAGGTTCAACTATCTTAATGACGCAGCTACATGAGGTCAATAATTTCTCTGCATACTTGGATACCTCTGATGCTGATATATCTATTCAAATGAAATTATGAAAGGTTAATTAGAAAGTTCATTAAAAATGTGTATGAAAATGGAAACTTAATATGTTTTCATTATTTCACTCACGAGGCACAATTGTTTTATGGAGCTGAGCTCGATACTCAATCCCAGTAACAGGTTTACCATCAACGAAGTGCTGCGAAACAAAAACATGAAGACAACATTTTAACAGATAGTCTTAAATGTAAAATTGCTAGTCTGAACTTATCTGCAACTTGAATTTCTGGAAAAGACATCAGACCTGAACATATTCATCTCGCAAGTCAGTTGATTCCATTTGGTCACGTTCCAAATATGCAGATTCTATACTTGACAACAGCAATGCACGAACAACTGATATTTCACGTTCCGAAAATCCATGAAGTCGTACTCTAGCAACCTGTAATAACAAAATAAATAGTAAAAAGACTCAATAAGGATAGAAAAGGAAAGCTACATCAGAAGAGAGAGGATTATAAGGCATAATACCTCAATAAGCATTGATTCTAGGGCCTCAAAGGTCCCCTTTTCTTTACAATATGAACTCATCATATAAGCCTTAGATTGGCGAACAAGGTCACTTGTGGCAGCCGAACATGAAAAATAGGGTGGATTGTTTCTTTTAGAAATCTTAAAGAATCTTTGGTTTAAAGCACTTCCAAACATGGACTCGACAAGCATATCCCTGTAGTCTTTTACTGTCTTTAATTGACTTGGTTGCATCTTATAGCTTATGATGACTGAAGACTTTACAAAGCAAAACAAAAGAAAACTAATTAGAATTGGCAATATCCCACATGAAATGAAAGCATCAGTTAAGATTTTAGTTACTAACCCCAGAAGCTTCAGGTTCCACAAAATATGAAAACCGTGGCTCATCATGAGATGGGACTGGAAAGTGTGGTATAGGTAGGAGGTCTTGCGTTGAAATTTTTTGCCCAAAATGAGTCTTTATCAACTCAACAACACTCTGGAGAAAAAGGGGAGAGATTGTTAAGCTCCATGATCATAAATTTTTGAAACAATTCACATTTATCAAGGGAATTTGCAGATTAACTGAGACCAAACCTCTGTTTCAGGAAAATCTCCAACAGCTATCACTGCCATATTCTGCATATGGTACCACTTTTGATAAAATTGCTTCAAAGTTTCAGATGAAACCGTTTGTATCACCTTTTCCAATCCAATTGGTAGACGTTCAGCATACTGCAATTGAGCAAGCTTGTCAAGGTAAGATAATTTCCTAAAATTTAAACAATGAAACATTGAAAATCCTTAAGGAGGGGCATACCGCACCATGTTCATTTGATGCAATAATTGAAGTAAATAGCTTGCAAATGGATATTAAAGTTCATAGCAACTACCTTTGAACCTTCCATCATCAAAGCCCAATGTGCATCATCTATTCTCCCATTAGCATTCCGACCCCCTCTATACTCTTCCATGACTGCACCTCTTTCTTTCTCCAAATCATCTTTTGAGAGTCGAATCTGCATATGAAACGAATAATTTTACCACAAGAAGCTATGGGAAAAGAAAAATGTTTTCAAACTTCATACCTCTGAACTAAATTCTGCCAAGACCAAGATGGCTTCAGACAACAATTCTGGCTTATCGATTGGGACAAGCATCTCATATACGGTCTCATCAAAAGATGTATAAGCATTATTACAAGGACCAAATTCTGCTCCAATACTTTCAAGGAATTTGACAATGTTGTGATTTGCGTATTTCTTTGTGGCAGAGAATGCAAGATGCTCAATCATGTGAGCCACTCCACGCTCATTCTCCTCTTCCAAAACCGAGCTACCATAAATACAATTAATCAGATTAGCTTTCAACTACAATTTTTCTTGTTAATCATAGCTTCAACAAGCAAGAACCAAGAGATACCCAGAATCAATGCAGTCAAGTTAAAGTCAAAAGTATCCAAATAACATCAAATTGATTAAAATTGAGACACCAGCAAAAAATCAAATAAGCTAGCTGAAACCCAGAAATATACTTAAAAAGAAAGACTTAAAACTAACCCGACTTTGACAGCTAGAGCCAGAGCAGCTCTGTTTTTGGGCTTAGGATTGCGTCGGACATAGTAAGCCAGGCCATTATCAAGCCTTCCATAATCAACTCCAAAGGGCTTTTGATTAATCTCTTGGTTGAGAGACACGTTTAACAGCTCCAAAGACCTGAAACTTTGCATTTTCGTGAAGGATGAACTTTTCTCTGCAGGAAGCGACCCCATTTTTGTTTCTTGGTTTTTCTTCCTTTTGATCGAGTCAGGCATATATACATATACATGGTGGGGACCTTTTATAAAATGACTAAAACGAAAGAGATCGAGTACACGGTCTTTACAAGTCAATAGCGAAATAAAAAACAAAAACTTCAATGTAGTACTTTCCGTTGCATTGCGCGGAAGGAACAGCAGCCAGCCACCCCGTTTTAAAAAAAGCCCAAACGTGATTATATTTATATATAATACGTGGATTCCAATCCAAGCCTCTACATGAAAAGTTTTTCAAATTATATTCTTTTTGTTAGTAACTACTTTTCCTTTTCCGATTCTCTGTTACTACGTTGTCGTTTTTGGAAGGTCTACAACTTACAACTTACAAGGTGAGGAAAGAATACTAACGGAATATTTATTTGTTTATTAGACATTGTGACCTCTAAACTTGTAAAAAGAGATAAATTAGCTCTTCAACTTCCAAATTTATCAATTACATGCCTAGACTTTTAAAAGATTGACAAATTAACCATCTTGAACGGGAATTGGTACGACTCTTTTTAATTCCCTTTTCTTTGAATCTTTACTAAACAAGTTAAAGAATCCAAATATATATGCCTAAAAATGAAAACACAAATTTGTTTAGCCTTCTATACATGTTTTTGTCTTTTTAATTATAAGTATATAGAGTGAAATTTTCTCAAATTAGTAGAGTACATGATGTACTCCAAGCAAAGTAAGTGTTAACTTGATAATTAGATTTAAAATTTAACAGAATGAACATAGAATTGAAAAGGAAATGAAGGTTTAATGTTACATTATAATAAATGGGAAGATGACATATTGTAGCATGCATCCTCTAACTCCCTGTTAATGTACTATCAATATAATGAAGTGAAGCTGTTATTTTTCACTATACATCAATTAATGAAGAAATGATTTCATCATGATCACTAGATGGAAGCTTTTTACGAGTAGCCAGATTATATAGAGAGCCGATTTCTCCGAGATTTCCGTGAATGTCTCTGTAAACCGAGAGCCAAAACTGCAAAACCAGCAATGGCTGCTAGAATCTGCTAACACAAAGCAATAAAATATATTTAAGTTCATTCAAGGGCAGTTTTCTTAGAAAACTTGATAATATTGGTGTAGTAATGAAAATTCGAACATGTCGACATATGGTGATATAATTAAACATGGAAAAATATTGGTCGAGTTACTAACCTTGGGATCTATCCCAAGAGAATTCCATTGTGAAAACAATCTTAGTCTCTGAAACCAAGAGATTTGGGGCATTAGAATCACAACTGTGTGCGGATTTTTTTGAGGCATTATCCTCTGTAATGCCTCCTGCATTGTTAATGGTGTTAGTGTTTTCTTAACTCTTGAACGTGCTTCACCTGAAATCTGCACCAGACCATAAATAGATGAAAACTTTTAAATAAGTAAGAGACTTTTGGCTCCAAGTTTTGGAACAACATATTCAAGGCAAAATTAGAAGCTATATATGATTCACAAAAGAGTGCAACCAACCTTGTAAGAAGCACCGACATCGCCGGAATAGATCCTTGACTGGTAGCTGCCGACAATACTACCTAACCAGTAGGAATTGTGCTGAAAATTGTTAAGAGAATAAGAGGAAGTTAGTTTACAGAACAAAAGTGCTGCATAAATTAAAGTACCCTGTGTCTTAATCTTGAATTTTTAGTCCATATATATAAGGACAGGATTAAGTGAATTTTACCTCCATTGCCTCTTCATGGGATCTCTTGGAAATTTCAAGCATGCTTGAAACATCTTCATCTAAAGGCCCCTCCTTTCGAAGACGCGAAATTTCATTCAAAGCCAGATTAACCTGTTAAGAAATGTTGGCACAACTGAATTATAACGACTGAAAACAAGGCAGCTTTAACACAAAATTGTAGGATATATACTTACCAGCTGCAAGGAGACTTTTGGATCACAAGAAAATCTTATTTTAATAACACCACGTATATCTCGAGTTAGACATGGCAGATCATCATAAACGTAGTCTGAAACACTTAAATTGTATATCTGGTGCAATGAGAGCAAAGTTAATAACTCAAAAACTAAGGCCAAAGTTTAAGTCAAATATAATAAGGGAAACATATATATAACCTGGCCATGCTTGAAGCGAAGAAGCTGCATTAGTTTGTTTTCTAGAAGTTGGCTGATGAAACCAGCATAGTTAATCTCCTCTTCCTGCCATTTTGATTGTTCCAACAGAAAGATAAATATACAAGTCAATGCAAGTCTCGTTCGCGGCTTTTAATAGATAGATTAATTGAAAAGAAGTGACAAACCGTTGTTTCTTTGTTCAGCTCTATAGGAAAAGAGATCCCGACCCTACATTGTTCTTCCTTCATAGGGCACCATACAATTTCTCTGCAATTAGAACATATCAGATATTTCAGTGCCATGTTGTTTCAACAGAAGAGCATATGATTCTAAGAAGTCAAGTAGTTGTATCACTCACCTAATTGTGGTTTTGGGAAATTCGTATGGTAGTCCTTTGATGCAGTCATTGTTATTAAGATGGAAAATAGGGTCAGGAGGCTTTTGTATTCCACCCTGTATGAAGAATAACAAAACCCAGAAATCCATTAATTATTGTGTTAAAAAAAACTGACTCATGGAGCTTTAAAATTAAAAAGCTTCTAACTTAATTACCAAATACTGCTGAATTAGAGGAACTGCAGTGGTGGGATCAATGTTCCCGACAATTACTAGTGTAAAAGTTGATGGGTCCTTAAAGCAGCTGTTGAAATACTCGCATGCTTTTAGTGGATCCACTTTCTGATGATCACTTCTTGTGAAAGGCTGCAAAACAAAATTATTATACTAGTAAGTAGCAAGGAGACATATATACATATATAAGGCCTTGAAACTTGAGAAAAATTCAAGATCATTTACCCTGAAAAAGTAGGACTTTCCAAAGTTGATCTCCCTTGACCTGTTATAATAAGGGGTGTAAGGATCCCTTTCTTGAGCAACAATTGATTCTTCCAACACTTGCATCACTCTTTCGATGACTTCGTCATCTGGTGTTACATTTGTCGTAAATAGTTTGTATATAAGCTGCCAGAATAGGAGTCATTATTAGAAACTACAAAATCAGGAATTCTCTACAAAATATCTTAAAATTTAAGAAGCTGATAAAAAGCTAGAATTTCGCGGTTTATAGCAATAAGAAGGCAAACCTGCAAGGCGGTTTCCAAGTAGAAGGGTGAGCAGCTACCATAAAAGGCTCTCTTGTATGAGCTGATACTTACATTAACTCCAACCCTCTTACCAGCCAGCATATCCATTAGCACTGATGGTCTGTGACCGAACCGACCAATTTCTCCAGCAAAGCTTGATCCCATTATAGATGTAAAATACATGCTTTCCGGGAGTTCAGACAAACCACCATAGGAGAAGCCATTGAACAGAACCTGTTGAAACTCATAGTAAAAAGGTTATATATATGCTTCACAACAACTGGTGCTCAAATCATGCCTTAAACTACAAGAAATTAATTGCTAATACTATCGAACCAATTGACTAGAATTATGATTCTAATTGACTTTTTATTCTGTCTACAAAGAGAATTCAAACTTTTTTGGGTCTGTAACCTGGTCATTGTAGAAGTCTGTGCACTTATAGCAAACCCGCATGCCGTTTGATAGAATCAATTCAGTGGCTTTAATATTTTCATGTTCAAGCTGCTGAACAATGTCCCTGAAGTAAAGTGTTTGAACAGCATTACATAACGAATTCAGATAATCAGCCAAATTATATCCCAAATCTTGAAGCAGACTAATGCAGTAATTGGAGTTTGGAAACTTGTTTAACTACATGAACAGCCCTTGCTATTGACTTTTCAGAAAGAACAGAAGAATTCCAAATGTTTAATACTACCATGCAACATATCTGTATGATTTCAGCCTAAGAATTCCATTCGTGAATTTGAAACTCAAGGATAGAGAAAACCAAAGCTTTAAAGTTTAAAGTCTTGATGTTAAAGAGTTACCCTGCATTTGGCTTCGAATCGACAATTTCTTCTGGTACATGTTCATCTTCCCAAGGAGTAATGCTGCTTTCTTTCTCAAGCTTGTAGATCTTCATGACGATATTTTTCATGTCATCAGTTGTAGCAGAAGCATGAGGTTCAACTATCTGTATGGAACAGCTACATGATGTCCATAAAGTCTCAGCAATCTTCGATACCTCTGATGCCAATATATCTATATATGTAGATAAAATAATGAGTTGGACTATATATATAATATATAATATATGATGAGACTCATTTTCAATAATATAGGTATAGGTATAGGTATATATGTGCTTAAAAGCAGAAAACTAAGCATGTTAGCACAGTTCACCCTACCAGGCAGAAGAGATTTATAAAGCTGAGCTTCATACTCAATCCCAATAATGACTATATTATCAGTGAAGTGCTGCAAGAACACCAAAAAAAAAAATGAACACAAAATTCCATTGCAAACGAAACCCAAACTTTTTTTTAGCAAAATAATACACACCTTGGTATATTCATACTGAAAGCTGGTTGATTCCACTTGATCACGTTCAATGTATTCAGATTCTATACTTGACATTAATCGAGCTTTGCAAACAGATATTTCACGTTCTGTAAACCCATGTAGTCGTACCCTTGCAACCTATGATCAAATGTATCAGCAAACACAAAAACAACAGCCAACAATAAAGAAAAATAACTGTATGAAAGGAAATAAAGCACACCTCAGTAAGCATTGACTCTAAGGCTTCCAAAGTCCCTTTTTCTTTACAAGTGGACTCAATTGCATGAGCCTTGACTTTGCAAACAAGACTATATGAACCAATTGAACATGAAAAGTAGGGAGGATCTTTTCTACGAGAAATTCTGAAGAACCTCCGGTTCAGAGCACTTCGGAACAGGCATCTCACAAGCATCTCCTTGTAGTCTTTCACTGTCTTTAGTTCAACCACTGGCATTGTATAATTTATACACACTGCAGACTTTTCCCCAAATAGACATTTACAAATCAACACGTGAGCTCGTTAATGGACATTGTCTACATTAGAAAATGAGTTAAGAGTTAATACTACTAACCTCAGAAGCTTCAGGTTCTACAAAGTATGAAAAGCGAGGATCCTCATGAGAAGGAACTGGAAACTGTGGTATGGGTGGAGGATCCAGTGCTGAATGTTTATGTCCAAAATGAGTCTTTATCAACTCAATAACACTCTAGAGAGGGAAGGGAGAGATTGTTAAGAAAAATTCATAATCTATATAATAGTGGTAATTGGAGTAGGTAAATTTGCAATTTAAACCAAGACCAACCTTTGTATCAGAAAAATCTCCAACAGCAAGCACTGCCATATTGCCCATATGGTACCACTTTTGGTAAAATTGCTTTAAAGTTTGACAAGAAACTGTTTTTATTACATTTTCCAATCCAATTGGTAAACGCTCAGCATACTGCAGTCAAAAAAAGGTTTTAATGTAAATACAAAGGTATGCATATTAAACATAATATTGAATTAGACTCAATATATAGCTGTACCTTTGACCCTTGTAACACCAATGTCCAATAATCATCAAGTATCCTTCCATCAGCATCTCTATCTTTTCTATACTCTTCCATAACCGCTCCTCTTTCTTTCTCTAAATCCTCTTTTGCGAGCCGAATCTGCAGGCCATGCAAAAAGTGCAATAAAACGAGCAAGGCATAATAAAAAATACCAAAGTAATAATATATATCAATTAGCTGATGTATACCTCCGAGCTAAACTCTGCCAAGACCTCAATAGCCTCAGATAACAGCTCAGGCTTGTCAATTGGGACAAACAACTCATAAATAGTCTCATCTTCTGATGTTGATGCATTCTGACAAGCACCAAATTCTGCTCCTATACTTTCCAGGAATTTAACAATATTGTGATTTGTGTACTTTTTTGTAGCAGAGAAGGCAAGATGCTCTACTATATGAGCAACTCCGCGCTCATCCTCCTCTTCCAATACCGAGCTGTCATGAATCCAATAAGTCAGCTTTTTAGAGTTCTATATGTTAATTCAAGCATGAATGGCCCAATTTCATATACATGGATTCATAGCAACTTGACTTGAAGGGAAGAACTTCAAGCAGAAACATATATTAAAAGGAACCTCTTTAGTCTTTATTCATTCAGGTAAATAAACAAACTACTCTTGTTCATTCAGTTTCAGCATATAGAACAAAGAAGTAGAAGAAGAAACCATGAACCAAACTCAAGTGGAAAGAGACCAGACTTGTCCAGAAACATTAAATTTGTACTCAATAGCATAAAACATAAAACAAACAAGGAAGAAAATTAAAAAGCAAAAGGCAGGGGAATTAACTAACCCAACTTTGACAGCAAGAGACAGAGCAGCTCTTTGCTTGGGCTTAGAATTACACTTAACATAATAAACGAGGCCGTTTTCAAGCTTCCCATAGTCAACTCCAAAGGGCTGCTTATCAAACTCTTTGTCCATGTCCAACTTCAGAATCTCTAAAGACCTGAAACTTTTTTCCCCTGTCTTCTTTGACTTGTCTTCTGAAACCAAACTTTGTTCCCCTGTATTTGAGTTGTCTTCTGAAACCAAACTTACTGTCTTTGAGTTGTCTTCTGAAACCAGAGCCATCTTTGGAGAGTAAGTAGGAACAAGAAGAAGAAGAAGAAGGGAACAAAAAAGTGGCAAAGATGAAACTTGGGACCTAAAAACCTCAAATAAATTAACCAAACAAAATAATCAAATAAATATTCCACAACTTTTTGACTATCAAATCATCAATCTATCAAACCTAGGTCTCTGTTGCATGACATGCATATTTATACTCGTCCAGAGAGTCGAAACTTAGGCACCAAGTCAACTTAATTAAACTTATTACTATCTAAGTAATTAATTAAACAATTAATAATTACCCAAAACTAAAATTTTCCTATCCTAATCCTAATATAAAAGGAAAGACTTTAAAGAATGGGTTGGGAATTTTGGTATATAAGGTCTTCGTTTGCAAGTTGCAACTACTCCAGTTCCAGTCAACTGCAAACCTTAATTGGGTTTGTACTTTGTACTTTGTCCAATCCAACGTAGGAATTTTCGTGGAATCCGCGTGACAATGCGTGGACGGATGGCCCGCCCTTTTTTTTTCTCTTGTTCCCACCTTGCGACCCTCTTAACATTTTCCATGGCCATATATATAAAATAAAATGACTATATAATAATGAAAAAGAAAGAACACATGATCTTTACACTCTATACAGGTTGACAATGGCGAAATCAAAACAAAAACTCCAGTATACTACTCTCGGTTAAAATACTTGGAGGTCACTGTATAGTGTACAAAAATATTCAATTTCATCTTTATATTCAAAAAGTGATCAATTTAGAATGAAACTTTGCTCCCCTGTCTTTGAGTTGTCTTCTGAAACCAGAGCCATCTTTGGAGAGTAAGTAGAAACAACAACGAGAAGAAACTTGGGCCTAATAAACCTAAATAATTAAAGTAAAAAAAAAACCTAAATAATTAATCAAACAAATATTCCACTACTTTTTTACTATCAGATCAATCCTATCAAACCTAGGAGGTCTCAGTGGCATCACATGCATTATGCATATTGACTAAAGTCCCCTGAACTTGTCTAACATTTTGTCTTCTAAACTTTAATATGAGATTTTTTGTTCTCTAAACTTGCAATATGAGGATATTTTAGTCCCTCTTAAATGGTATTATTGACGTGACAATGCCATATCGAATAAAAAATTATCACGTGACAATGCCATATCGAATAAAAAATTATCACGTGACAATGCCATGTCGAACCAAGACGTTGAAGTGTCAATAATATTTTTTAAGAGAGATTAATATGTCCTCGTATTACAAATTTAGGGGACAAAAAATCAATTTTAGATAAATTTAGGGGGCAAAAAGCATCATTAGCCAAAACTAAAATTTTCCTTCATATAAAAGGAAAGACCTTTAAGGATGGTCTTCGTAGTCAATTGCAAAACGTATTGGGTTTGTACTTTGTCCATGCGTAGACGGTAGACGGATGGGATATGGCCCGCCCTTTTCTTCTCTCTTATAAAATTGACTATAATGAAAGAGTGAGAACACGGTCTTTACTCTTTACCCTCTTTACAGGTCGACAATGGCGGAATCAAAACAAAAAAACTCCATTGTACATTTGTACTACTTACTTTCCATTGCATCCTGTTTTAAGAAAATCCAACGTGATTATACACGTGGATTCCAAGCCTATGCATGGAAATGTTTTTCCAATTATTCTTTTGTACTGTTGTGACGCCCCAAGATCCCACATCAGGAGGATGTGGTGATCTATTGTGATTTAAAATATAGAGATCCAATCCAAACTTGTGAGGCGCCTTTTGGGAAGGGCAAATCTGTGAGGCCTTTGGGCCAAAGCGGACAATACCTCGCAGGTTGGGCCGGCTCTCTACAACTGTATAACTACTTTTTCTGGTCCCATTTTATTATTACGGTATACTCCCTCTGTTTCATTTTGAATGGCCACATTACTATTTTGGACATGAAAGTGGTGGATCACATTCAAAAGTTGGATTTATGACAAGGGTAAAGAGGGAAAAATGTTTTCTATTTTGGGGAAGTGGTTACTATTTTGGAACATTCCAAAATAGTAATGTGGCCATTTAAAATGAAACGGAGGGAGTAATAAAATTACGTCGTCGCTTAAAGAAGATCATTTGATCAACCCTCCAATCCACGGTAATATATAATACTCCCAGTCTTAAATTATCTGTCATTTTTGGATCAAAATATTTCTTAACCTTTAATTATAAAAAATTATATTTTAAAAATTATATTTTGATTAAGTTAAGTCTTAAGCTTTTTAAAATATATTTTTTAAAATTGATTGTATATATAATTTATTTAATTAAAGGTCAAAGGTAAAATTAGTTTGATCTGAAATGGACAAATAATATGGGACCGAGGATAGAATCTAATCATCATGAGAGAAAATCAGAAGCCTAAATTAGACCACAGTGGATACCCAATGGGCCGTTGATGCTTTGGGCCAAGACAACGATCTAATCTGATAGTACTCAAAAACTAATTAAGAACATGTTTTGGACGATTTGGTTAGTTGTATTGTTTCAACACTACTACTAGTTTGTTGGAACATTCCATTCCATTGGTTGGTCCAACACTTCTAGTTGGTTCTTCACATGGAGAACAAAACAAGTCTGGAGGAGAAACATCAATGAAAGGCAAAGCTTTTCATTACTAGTAACATTTAGCTAGTGATGAAAACTAATATCAATTACTAATTAGGTGATATTAATTAATACAGTACTAATATATTATATAATACTAATCATTTATCTTTCTTTCTTTTTTTATTTTGGGTAAATAAATACTTATCATTTATCAAGAACATGTATTCTCACTTTACATAAGTTAATGAAGAAATGATTTTGTCCTGACTAGACGGAAGCTTTACAAGTAGAATTAATGATCTGACAGACGAAGCCGATTTCTTCTCTGAGATTTCTGTGAATATCTGTGTAAACCGAGAGCCAAAACTGCCAAACCGGCAACGGCTGCTAGAATCTGTTAAAACAAAGCAATAGTATTAAAGTTCAATATACACGGCATATAGTACTTTTTTAGCAAAATGGTCGAATTACAAACCTTGGAATCTATCCCAAAAGAGTTCCATTGAGGAAATGATCTTAGCTTCTCAAACCAAGAGGTACTTTGGGGCATCAGAATCACAACTGTGTGCAGAGATTTGGGAGGGATTAATCTCTGTAATGCCAACTGCATTGTTGATGATGTTAGTGATTTTTTAATTCTTGAATGTGCTCCACCTAAAATCTGCACCAGAGGAATGATGAAAACTTATTCACTATATGTAATGAGAGTTTTCTTTCTCTACTTATAAAAGTCCAAACTACTCACTATTTTATGTTTAAGCCATATTATAGAACCCTATGATTCACAAAAGAGTGCAACCAGAGCCACCAACCTTGAAAGAAGCACCGACATCTCCAGAATAGATCCTTGACTGGTAGCTGTTGAGAATACGATTTAGCCAGTAGGAATTGTTCTGAAAGGTGTTAGAGGAAGTTAGTTTCACATGACAAACTGCTGCATAAATTACCCTGTGTCTCAATCTTGAATTTTAGTCCATATTGAATATATATACATTGAAATTTGAATGCATAGCCATATTGGACAAGAAGAGATCATTTTACCTCCACTCTTTTTTCATGGTTTCTCTGCGAAATTTCAACTATGCTTTTAACATCTTGATCTAAAGGCCCCTCCTGTGAGTCCTCTCGAAGACGTGATATTTCATTCAATGCCAGACCAACCTGTTAAGGAATGTTAACCACTTGTCTAAAACCAGCTAGAGGAGAAAGGCTAAAGCACAAAACTGTGGAATACTTACCAGCTTCGAGGAGACTTTTGGATCACAAGAAAATTTTATTTTAATAACACCATGTATATCCCGAGTTAGACATGGCAGATCATCGTAAATGTGTTTTGAAACACTTAAACTGTATGTCTGGTGCAATGACAGCAAAGTAAATCACACAGAAACTAATTAAGGCCAAAGGAAAAGGGAAACAAAAGGGATATCCTATATACCTTGCCATGCTTGAAGCGAAGAAGCTGCCGTAGTTTGGTTTCTAGTAATTGGCTTAGGAAATGAGCTTGGTTAATCTCCTCTTCCTGCAATTTGATTGTTCCAACAGAAAGATGCATAAACAAGTCAATCAAGTAATCAAGTCTTGGTTCATGAGCTTTTAGTAGATTAATTGAAAAAGACTGACAAACCATTGCTCCTTTCTTGAGATCTATAGGAAAAGAGATCCGGACCATGCATTGTTCTTCCTTCATAGGGCTCCATACAATTTCTCTACAATTAGAACATCAGATATTTCAGTGCCATATTGTTTCAACAGAAGATAATACTATGATTCTAAGAAGAAAAAGAAGTTCCATCACTCACTTAATTGTGGTTTTAGGAAATTCGTATGGTAGCCCTTTGATGCAGTCACCATCAAGATAGAAAATAGGTTTAGGAGGCTTTTCTATTCCACCCTGCAAACCCAGAACTCTATTAAAAATTGTATGAAAAACTGACTCAGGGAGCTATTCAGAAAAGTAAACTCCCAACTTACCAAATACTGCAGTATTAGAGGAACTGCAGTGGTGGGATCAATATTCCCAACAATTACTACAGTAAAAGTTGATGGGTCCTTAAAGCAGGTATTGAAGTATTCGCATGCTTTTAATGGATTCACTTTCTGAAAATCACTTCTTGTGAAATCCTGCAAATCAAAATTATACGTAAGTCACAAGGAGACACCCGGCAGGGCCCTGAAATCTTCAGTGAAAATCAAGTGAAAAGATCATTTACCCTGAAAAAGTAGGACTTTCCAGAGTTGATCTCCTTTGCCCTGTTATAATAAGGTGTGTAAGGATCCCTCTCTCGAGAAAGAATTTCATCTTCTTTCTCTTTCATCAGTCTTTCGATGACTTCGTCGTCTGGTGTTACATTTGCCGTGAATAGTTGGTAAACAAGCTGCCAGAATAGGAGTTATTAGTAGAAACTACAAAATATTTTCTATAATCAATAAACAATTATTTAATTGATCAAAGAATATCTTAAAAGCAAAGAAGCTACTAAAAAACAAGGATTTCACTCTTCAACTCTAAGAAGGCAAACCTGCAAGGCGGTTTCCAAGTGGAAGGGAGCAATCTCCATAAAAAGTTCTCTTGTATGGTGTGACCGCTATATCAACGTTAACTCTCTTACCAGCCAGCATATCCATTAGCACTGTTGGTCTGTGACCAAATACACCAATTTCTCTAGCAATTCTTGATCCCATTTTAGCTGAAAAATACATGCTTTCTGGGAGTTCAGACAAACCACCATAGGAGAAGCCTCTGAACAGAACCTGCAGTTGAAACACATAGTAAAAGGTTATATATGTGCTTCACAAGCAATGGTTCTCAAATAAAGGCTATTCATGCCTTAAACTCCAATAAATTAAATGGCAAATAGAAAGTACTATCGAACCAATTGAGTAGATAGAATTAGGATTTATTGTCTACAAATGGAATTCAAACATTTTGGTTCTGTAAATATAGATACTGTCAGGCATATATAGGGAAAGGTTACCTGGTCCTTGGAGAAGTCTGTGCACTTATAGCAAACCCGCATGCCGTTTGATAGAATCAATTCAGTAGCTTCAATGTTTTCGTGTTCAAGCTGTTGAACAATGTTCCTGAAGCAGAGTTTGAGCAACATTACATAACGAATTCAGATGATTAACAAAATTATATTACAAACCTTGAAGCAGACTAATGCAGTAAATGGGATTATGGAAACATGTCAAAGTTGGATAAAGAAAAAGCTTATTCAGAAAGGTTAATTATAGTAATTCATTGTTTTTACGTTGGATAAAGTATCATCCAATCAGTATCAGTTTAATTACTATGGCTGAGGCTATAAGAATCAGTTATTACCCATTAACAAGCAAATGACCTTTTTGGAAAGAAGAGAAGAACCAAATGCGTTTACTGGTACAATATATGCAGCATACATATATGATAAAGATACGGTATCTATGTAAAATCCATATCTTTGAAGTTATGATGTTATAGATTACTATCTGACTATAAGTAGAAAATTTACCCTGCATTTGGCTTTGAATCGACAATTTCTTCTGGTACGTGTTCATCATCCCATTGAGAAATGCTCTTTTCTTTCTCAAGCTTGTTGATCTTCATGACAATATTTTTCATGTCATCAATTGTAGCAGAGGCATGAGGTTCAACTATCTGTATGACACAGCTACATGATGTCCAGCATCTCTCAGCAATCTTGGATACCTCTGATGCTAATATATCTGTCCAGATGAATTGGAAAATTTATAATATGAGACTCATATATATATATATATAATAACTTGCCTACAAATAGGAGCAAAACTAAGCATGTTAGCACATTTCACTTACCAGGTAGAAGAGATTTATCGAGCTGAGCTTCATACTCAATCCCAATAATTCCTACATTGTCGGTGAAGTGCTGCAAAAAAAATAAAAAAAAAAAAAGTCATGAAGACTAAATTCTTTTGCAGATCCCATTGTAAACAAAACCCAACTTTTTTTCCCTATAAATGCACACCAGGGCATATGAATCCTGCAAGTCAGTTGATTCGACTTGATCGCGTTCCATGTATTCAGATTCTGAACTTGACATTAGTATAGCTCGGGCAACAGATATTTCACGTTCTGTAAATCCATGTAGTCGTACCCTTGCAACCTGAGATGAAAAAAATGTATCAGAAAAAACAAAAACAACAAAAAAGCAATAAGAAACTAACTATTATATTTATACGAAAGAATAATGGCTCAGTACCTCAGTGAGCAATGACTCCAAGGCTTCTAAACTCCCATTTTCTTTACAAGTGGATTCAATTGTATAAACCTTTGATCCACGAACAAGAATACCACCTGTAATTGAACAGGAAAAATAGGGAGGATCTTTTCTACAAGATATTTTATAGAACCTCCGGTTCAGGGCCTCTCGAAACAAGGCTCTCACAAGCATATCCCTGTAGTCTTTCACTGTCTTCTGTCCATCCACTGGCATTGTATAATTTATACACACTGCAGACTTTTTTTCCAAATAAACATTTACAAATCAACACTTGAGCTCGTTAATGGACATCTTCTACATTAAAAAACAAGGAATTAAGACTTTACTAACCTCAGAAGCTTCAGGTTCTACAAAGTATGAAAAGCGAGGATCCTCATGAGAAGGAACTGGAAACTGTGGTATGGGTGGAGGATCCAATGCTGAATGTTTATGCCCAAAGTGAGTCTTTATCAACTCAATGACACTCTAGAGAGGGTAGGGAGGGATTAATGTTAAGAAAACTTCATAATCTAATATAGTGGTAACTGGAGTAGGTAAATTAGCAATTTAAACCAAGACCAACCTTTGTATCAGAAAAATCTCCAACAGCAATCACTGCCATATTGCCCATATGGTACCATTTTTGGTAAAATTGCTTCAAACTTTGACAAGATACTGTTTTTATTACATTTTCCAATCCAATTGGTAAACGCTCAGCATACTACAGGCAAAAAAAGGTCATAAAAGCAAGTTCAAAGTTAGAATTTACAAGTCAGGAGCCAAATCAAAAGTTTGATGAAATCAACTGTTCCAAAATAGGCTTTAGCCATTCTAAGTAATAAGTGAAAAGCGAAATTTCAGTGAAGACATGCATGGAGCAGACCTTTTATTCTTGTTCCATATTAAGTTTCATTTCTTATCAATTCAAATCTTGAATGTAAATACAAAGGTGTGCTTTAAACATAATATTAAATAAATCAGACTCAATAGCTGTACCTTTGACCCTTGTAACACCAATGTCCAATAATCATCAGATATCCTTCCATCAGCATCTCGATCTTCTCTATACTCTTCCATGACAGCTCCTCTTTCTTTCTCCAAATCTTCTTCCGCGAACCGAATCTGCATGTCATGCAAATGTGTACTAAAACAAGAAAGGAATAATAAAAAATACTATCAGAGTAACATCAAATTTTCAATTAGATGATACCTCCGAGCTAAACTCTGCCAAGACCTCAATAGCCTCAGATAACAGCTCAGGCTTGTCGATTGGGACCAACAAGTCATAAATAGTCTCATCAAAAGATGTGGATGCATTCTGACAAGGACCAAAGTTTGCACCTATACTTTCCAGGAATTTAACAATATTGTGATTTGCATATTTCTTTGTGGCAGAGAAGGCCAGATGCTCAACTATATGAGCAACTCCGCGTTCATCCTCCTCTTCCAATACCGACCTGTCATGAATCCAATAAGTCAGCTTTTTAGAGTTCTATATGTTAATATGTCCAGTCAAGATTCAATTCAAGCATGAATGGGTAATTTCATATACATGGATTCATAGCAACTTGACTTGAAGGGAAGAACTTCAAGCAGAAACATATATTAAAAGGAACCTCTTTAGTCTTTATTCATTCAGGTAAATAAACAAACTACTCTTGTTCATTCAGTTTCAGCATATAGAACAAAGAAGTAGAAGAAGAAACCATGAACCAAACTCAAGTGGAAAAAGACCAGACTTGTCCAGAAACATTAAATTTGCACTCAACAGCATAAAACATAAAACAAACAAGGAAGAAATTGGAAAGCAAAAGGCAGGGGAATTAACTAACCCAACTTTGACAGCAAGAGACAGAGCAGCTCTTTGCTTGGGCTTAGAATTACACTTGACATAATAAACGAGGCCGTTTTCAAGCTTCCCATAGTCAACTCCAAAGTGTTGCTCATCAAACTCTTTGTCCATGTCCAACTTCAGAATCTCTAAAGACCTGAAACTTTTTTCCCCTGTCTCTGAGTTGTCTGTTGAAACCAAACCCATCTTTTGTTCCCTGGTGGTCTCTGAGTTGTCTGCTGAAACCAAACCCTTCTTTTGTTCTCCGGTAGTCTCTGAGTCGTCTGCTGGAACCAAACCCATCTTTTGGAGTAAGTTGATGAAACAGAAATTCAAATAATTAACCGAAAGAATGATCAAATAAATATTCGATAACTCTCTACTATCACAATAGCAAGAATATCATAAGCTAAGACTCTGTTACATGCATATTTATTTATACTCACTTAAAAGTCGAAACTTAGGCACCAAGTCGGCTTAACTAAACGTATTATCTAATTAATAATTTTTTCGCCAGTATCTAAGTAATAATAAATAAACTAATTACCCAAATCTAAAATTTTCCTATTTTAAATTGAACTTAAAATCCCAACAATAACAGGTATGGTTAGGAAAATTGGGAAAAGAGTCTTACGTTGGCGACTGAAACTTTAAAACAAGTAAATGCTATTCATAAGTCTAATGAATAATGTGTTTGTAATTTTGCTTAATGATGCTTATATATATATATATATATATATATATATATATATATA
>AWWV01012424.1:0-31919 GCA_001974805.1 Corchorus capsularis
ATATGATGCTTCTTTTCCCCTGCACCAACATATTCCATGCCCCTATAAAATGATGACTATAATCAAAGACAACGAACACGTTCTTTAGTCTTTACCCTCTTTACAGGTCGACAATGGCGAAATCAAAACAAAAACCTCCATTGTACTACTTTCCATTGCATCCTGTTTTAAAAATATCCAACGTGATTTTATATACTTTTCCAATTATTCTTTTTGTACTGTCTGTAACTACTTTTCCTCGTCCGATTCTATGTTATTATAAGATAAGATTTGTCGTTTAAAGAAGATCATCTGATCAACTCTCCATTGTCATAGTAATGAAGTAATATTATTATTACAATAATACTAAAACATAATATAATACTTATCAACATGAAGTGAACTTGTATCCTCATCACTTTACATAAGTTAATGAAGAAATGATTTTGTCCTGACTAGACAGAAGCTTTACGAGTAGAATTAATGATCTGACAGACGAAGCAGATTTCTCTGAGATTTCTGTGAATATCTGTGTAAACCGAGAGCCAAAACTGTCAATCCGGCAATGGCTGCTACAACCTGTTAACACAAAGCAATAGTATTTAAGTTCAATATTCAAGGCATATAGTAGTTTTTTCAGAAAACTTGATAATATTATAGCAAAATGGTCGAATTGCTAACCTTGGAATCTATCCCAAAAGAGTTCCATTGAGGAAATGATCTTAGCTTCTCAAACCAAGAGATTTGGGGCATCAGAATCACAACTGTGTGCAGAGTTTTGCGAGGGATTAATCTCTGTAATGCCAACTGCATTGTTGATGGTGTTAGTGATTTTCTAATTCTTGAACGTGCTCTACCTAAAATCTGCACCAGAGGAATGATGAAAACTTATTCAGTATATGTAATGAGAGTTTTCTTTCTCTATTTACTAGTGTAAATATAATTACACATTAGTCTCATGTTTTTGATCAAACTACTTACTAAAATTTATGTTTAAACCATATAATAGACCTTACTGCAAGGCAAAAAAACTAGAACCCTATGAGCCACCACCCTTGAAAGAAGCACCGACATCTCCAGAATAGATCCTTGACTGGTAGCTGTTGAGAATACGATTTAGCCAGTAGGAATTGTTCTGAAAGGTGTTAGAGGAAGTTAGTTTCACATGACAAACTGCTGCATAAATTACCCTGTGTCTCAATCTTGAATTTTAGTCCATATTGAATATATATACATTGAAATTTGAATGCATAGCCATATTGGACAAGAAGAGATCATTTTACCTCCACTCTTTTTTCATGGTTTCTCTGCGAAATTTCAACTATGCTTTTAACATCTTGATCTAAAGGCCCCTCCTGTGAGTCCTCTCGAAGACGTGATATTTCATTCAATGCCAGACCAACCTGTTAAGGAGTATTAGCAGGTGGTTGGCATGGCCACTTAAAACCAGCTAGAAGTGAAAGGCTAAAAACTAAAGCACAAAACTGTAGGATACCTACCAGCTTCAAGGAGACTTTTGGATCACAAGAAAAGCATATTGTAATAACACCATGTATATCCTGAGTTAGACATGGCAGATCACCGAAAACGCATTTTGAAACACTTAAATCGTATATCTGGTGCAATGAGAGCAAAATTAATCAAACAAAAACTAAGGCCACAAGGAATAATAATATACTATATGAAAAGGGAAACATAAGGGGAAATCATACCTTGCCATGCTTGAAGCGAAGAAGCTGCAGTAGTTTGGTTTCCAGTAGTTGGCTTAGGAAATGAGCATGGTGAATCTCCTCTTCCTGCAATTTGATTGTTCCAATAGAAAGATAAATACATATACAAGTCAATCAAGTAATATCAAGTCTTGGTTCGCGAGCTTTTAATTGAAAAGGACTGACAAACCATTGCTCCTTTCTTGAGATCTATAGGAAAAGAGATCAGGACCATACATTTTTCTTCCTTCATAGGGCTCCATACAATTTCTCTACAATTAGAACATCAGATATTTCAGAGCCACATTGTTTCAACAGAAGATAATACTATGATTCTAAGAAGAAAAGTAGTTCTATCACTCACCTAATTGTGGTTTTAGGAAATTCATATGGTAGCCCTTTGATGCAGTCACCATTAAGATGGAAAATAGGTTTAGGAGGCTTTTGTATTCCACCCTGCATGCAGAATAATAATAATAATAATAATAATAAAACCCAGAAATCTATATATTAAAAATTGTGTGAAAAAGTGACTCAGGGAGCTTTCAGAAAAGTAAACTCCCAACTTACCAAATACTGCAGTATTAGAGGAACTGCAGTGGTGGGATCAATATTCCCAACAATTACTAGAGTAAAAGTTGATGGGTCCTTAAAGCAGCTATTGAAGAATTCACATGCTTTTAATGGATTGATTTTCTGAAAATCACTTCTTGTTAAAGCCTGCAAATCAAAAGTATATACGTAAGTCACAAGGAGACACATGTGGCAAAATAAGAGAAAAGATCATTTACAGACCCTGAAAAAGTAGGACTTTCCATAGTTGATCTCGCTTGCCCTGTCAAAAAAAGGGGTGTAAGGTTCCCTCTCTCGAGAAAGAATTGCATCTTCTTCCTCTTTCAACACTCTTTCGATGACTTCGTCGTCTGGTGTTACATTTGTCATGAATAGTTGGTAAACAAGCTGCCAGAATAGGAGTTATTAGTAGAAACTACAAAATATTTTCTATAATCAATAAACAATTATTTAATTGATCAAAGAATATCTTAAAAGCAAAGAAGGCAAACCTGCAAGGCGGTTTCCAAGTGGAAGGGTGAGCAATTTCCATAAAAGGCTCTCTTGTATGGTGTGACCGCTATATCAACGTTAACTCTCTTACCAGCCAGCATATCCATTAGCACTGATAGTCTGTGACCAAATACACCAATTTCTCTAGCAAATCTTGGTCCCATTGAAGCTGAAAAATACATGCTTTCTGGGAGTTCAGACAAACCTCCATAGGAGAAGCCTTTGAACAGAACCTGCAGTTGAAACACATAGTAAAAGGTTATATGCTTCACAAGACATGGTTCTCAACCAATAAATTTGCAATAAAAAGTACTATTGAACCAATTGAGTGGAATTAGGATTTATTTTGTTTACAAATGGAATTCAAACATTTTGGCTCTGTAAATATAGATACCTGGTCATTGGAGAAGTCTGTGCACTTATAGCAAACCCGCATGCCATTTGATAGAATCAATTCAGTA
Source organism: Corchorus capsularis (assembly GCA_001974805.1). Lineage (NCBI taxonomy): Eukaryota > Viridiplantae > Streptophyta > Magnoliopsida > Malvales > Malvaceae > Corchorus > Corchorus capsularis. Next base: position 3,215 of record AWWV01012424.1, read on the forward strand.
GCTTTAATGTTTTCGTGTTCAAGCTGTTGAACAATGTTCCTGAAATAGATTGTTTGAGCTTACATAACGAATTCAGATGATTAACAAAATCATATTACATATTACAGACCTTTAAGCAGACTCATGCAGTAAATGGGACTATGGAAACATGTCAAACTACAGAAAATCTAGTGATGAAGAAAAGCTTATTCAGAAAGGTTAATTATAGTACTTCATTGTTTTAAAGCAGGATAAAAGCATCATCCTATTAGTATCAGTTTAAGTTATTCAAGAATCAAATGACCTTTTTGGAACAAGCAAATGACCTTTTTGGAAGGCTATAAGTTATGATGTTATAGATTACTATCTGACTACAAGTAGAAATTTACCCTGCATTTGGCTTTGAATCGACAATTTCTTCTGGTACGTGTTTATCATCCCAACTAGAAATGCTCCTTTCTTTCTCAATCTTGTTAATCTTCATGACAATATTTTTCAGGTCATCAATTGTAGCATAAGCATGAGGTTCAACTATCTGTATGGAACAGCTACATGATGTCCAATATTTCTCAGCAATCTTGGATACCTCTGATGCTAATATATCTGTGCAGATAAAATAATGAATTGGAAAATTTATAATATGAAACTCATATATAATAACTTGCTTACAAATAGGTGCAAAACTAAGCATGTTAGCACATCTCACTTACCAGGTAGAAGAGATTTATCGAGCTGAGCTTCATACTCAATCCCAATAATTCTTACATTATCAGTGAAGTGCTGCAAAACCAAAAAAAAAAATGATGACTAAATTCTTTTCCAGATCACATTGTAAACAAAACCCAACTCTTTTTTTTGGCTATAAACACACACATCAGCATATGATTCCTGCAAGTCTGTTGATTCGACTTGATCCCGTTCCATGTATTCAGATTCTGAACTTGACATTAATATATCTCGGGCAACAGATATTTCACGTTCTGTAAATCCATGTAGTCGTACCCTTGCAACCTGAGATGAAAAAATGTATCAGCAAAAACAAAAACAACAAAAAAAGCAATAAGAAACTTACTACTATATGAAAGAATAATGGCATACCTCAGTAAGCATTGACTCTAAGGCTTCTAAACTCCCATTTTCTTTACAAGTTGACTCGATTGTATCAGCCTTGACTTTGCGAACAAGATCACCATCTTCAATTGAACATGAAAAGTAGGGAGGATCTTTTTTACGAGAAATTCTATAGAACCTCCGGTTCATGGCCGTCTGGAACATGGCTGTCACAAGCATGTCCCTGTAGTCTTTCACTGTCTTTAGTTCATCCACTGGCATTGTATAATTTATACACACTGCAGACTTTTTTTTCCAAATAAACAGTCTCAAGTCAACACTTGGAACTCGTTAATGGACATCTTCTACATTAAAAAACAAGGAATTAAGACTTTACTAACCTCAGAAGCTTCAGGTTCTACAAAGTATGAAAAGCGAGGATCGTCATGAGAAGGAACTGGAAACTGTGGTATGGGTGGAGGGTCCAATGCTGAATGTTTATGCCCAAAATGAGTCTTTATCAACTCAATGACACTCTAGAGAGGGAAGGCAGAGATTGTTAAGAAAAATTCATAATCTATAATAGTGATGATTCCAGTAGGAAAATTTGCAATTTAAACCAAGACCAACCTTTGTATCAGAAAAATCTCCAACAACAATCACTGCCATATGGCCCATATGGTACCACTTTTGGTAAAATTGCTTTAGAGTTTGACAAGAAACTGTTTTTATTACATTTTCCAATCCAATTGGTAAACGCTCAGCATACTACAGGCAAAAAATGGTCATACAAGCAAATTCAAAGTTAGAATTTACAAGTAAATACAAAGGTTTGCATTAAACATAATATTGAATTAGACTCAATAGTTGTACCTTTGACCCTTGGAACACCAATGTCCAATAATCATCAGATATCCTTCCATCAGCATCTCGATCTTCTCTATACTCTTCCATAACAGCTCCTCTTTCTTTCTCCAAATCTTCTTCCGCGAACCGGATCTGTATATCATACAAAGGTGTACTAAAACAAGAAAGGAATAATACAAAAATACTATCAGAGTAATATCAAATTTTCAATTAGCTGAAATATAATATACCTCCGAGCTAAACTCTGCCAAGACCTCAATAGCCTCAGATAACAGCTCAGGCTTGTCGATTGGGACCAACAAATCATAAATAGTCTCGTCACAAGATGTGGATGCATTCTGACAAGGACCAAACTTTGCACCTATACTTTCCAGGAATTTAACAATATTGTGATTTGCATATTTCTTTGTGGCAGAGAAGGCCAGATGCTCAACTATATGAGCAACTCCGCGCTCATCCTCCTCTTCCAACACCGACCTGCCATGAATCCAATAAGTCAGCTTTTTTTTAGAGTTTTTATATGTTAAAATGTCCAGAAACATTGAATTTGCAACTCAACAGCATAAAACATAATCAATCAAGGAAGAAAAAAAGCAAAAGGCAAAGGGAACTAACCCAACTTTGACAGCAAGAGCCAGAGCGGCTCTTTTCTTGGGTTTAGAATTACATTTGACATAATAAACGAGGCCGTTTTCAAGCTTCCCATAGTCAACTCCAAAGGGTTGCTTATCAAACTCTTTGTCCATGTCCAACTTCAGAATCTCTAGAGACCTGAAACTTTGTTCCCCGGTGGTCTCTGCTGAAAGCAAACCCATCTTTTGTTTTCCGGTGGTCTCTGAGTCGTCTGCTGGAAGCAAATCCATTTTGGGGGTAATTTGATAAACTGAAATTCAATAAATATTCGACTACTCTCAGTCTCTACTATCAAAAAATAGCAAGAATATCAAAACCTAAGACACACACTCTGTTACATGCATATTTATACTCACTTTTTTTTTTTTTGACAACAAAGAAAGGGATATTTATACTCACTTAAAAGAGTCGAAACTTAGGCACCAAGTCAGCTTAACCCAACAATAACAGGTATGGTTAGGAGCATTGGGTTAAGGTTGGGGTTGGTTGGTTATTAGGTCTGTAACTAGTCAATTGCAAAAAAAAAAAGTTTATTGAGTTTGTACTTTGTCCCTGGGGCGGGGCGGGGCGTTGCGTTGCGTGGAATCCGCGTGATACATTCAAGGCAACTGAAACTTTACCAAGGTTATTTCATTGGCCAAAACTTTACCATAGTTGAATGTATCACTTTTATTGCAAACAATAGTACGAAATGAGTTAAAAAAAATAAAAAGCATCTGGTCAAGCATACAATATTCAGATGGCCAATGGGAAATTTTGATTACAGTTTAACTTGTTTATAAATTTATAACATGTACTAAAAAAAAAAAGAAAAAGAAAAGAAAATGGGAAACGCTGGCATACAGACAAACGCATTTACCTCTCCGTAAATTTTGTCGGAAAGTGCTGAACTTTAATTAAGCATGTTTATTCACTATTTCAAACTTCTTAAAGCAAAGTGGAAACAAAAACATGTTACTAATTTTAGACTTAGTTTAAGATAAGATAAGATTACCTTCATAGGGTTTTAGAGTGCCACTCTAAAGACTAAAACCTTAAACCCTCCCTCTCTCTCATTTACAGAAACACCCATTTGGAGAAAAGCTAGAAAGCACCCAAATGTTTATCCTAAACCCTGGAGTCTCTTCTCTTCAAGCCCCAAACATAATTCGCCCTCAATTTTCTTTCCCTTTCAATTGCTTCCCGCCGTTTTTAACCGTTAAATTTTCCTTGGGGAATAATCATGTTTCACCCAAGACTTCGTTTTTTGTGGTTAAAGCTGAGAGAAGCAGAGAAATGAGTGCCCAAAATTTGGAGATAGAGATGGATGAAGAAGACGACGACGATGGTAATGAAGAATACGAGAGAAGGAGTGGGTTTAGAGGGAGGGAAGACGAGAAGAATTATGATAAAGACCCAGAATTTGCTGAGATTCTTGGTAGTTGTCTCGATGACCCACAAAAAGCTCAGTCTAGAGTAAGTAAAGACTTCATATTTATGGGTTTTAAGGGATTGCAAAAAAGAAGAAATTTTGGAGATTTTCAAGCATATTTGTTTTTTTTAAAAAAAAAATTAAAAATTGATAGAGGATTGGCTCTGTGCTTTTGATTGATCGAGATGATTGAATTTTCTGCAGATGGAAGAGAGATTAAGGAGGAAACGGAGCAAAATATTGCACACAAAGACTGGCTCTGGGACACCCATGAAAGTAAAATTCAACAAGTGAGTTCGAATTTATTCACTCTTCCTGTATCTTCTTATCTGGTTTTTTTCTGAATTTGCTAGAATTTTTGCGCATTTTTGTAGACAATTTACGACTCTGTTAATTCCTTTCCTATAACTTAGATAATTGCTTGTTCAATTGATGGATTTTGTCATGGTTTCTGTTTTTTTAATTAGCTCTCAACTGTCCAAACTGGCAGATTTGATTTTTCAAACTCATACATATGGTTTGAGTTCTACAATGCTCCATTGGAAAAAGACATCTCCTTAATTTGTGATGTAAGTAATTTCTTTGAATCTTAATGTTATTATTATCTTTAGAACAAAATTCAATGGCTCAAATGACAAATGACCAGTTGTTTTGCAGACAATTCGATCATGGCACATCATTGGGCGGCTTGGTGGATGCAATTCCATGAATATGCAAGTGAGTTATCTCTTTTGTTGTTTTGAATGAAGAAACTTCATTTCAAAGTACCACAATGGACTTATAGTAATTGGAAGCCATTGTTTAGAAAAGAATGGACTGTTCTTCTTTTCCTGGAGGCTTGAAGTTCCAAACAAACTCCTGCACTTTAATCGGATTTTGCTTGCCATGTCCGGCATGTCAAAGAAGAAGTTTGTTGCTTACTTGTGTATTATGTGCAGTTATCACAATCTCCTTCGGAGAAAAGACCAACTTATGATGCTGTTCAAGGAGCAAATGTGAATCCGACAACATTTTACAACATTGGGGATCTTGAAGTTCAAGACAACTTGGCACGTATATGGTATAGGCTTCGATTCCCATTTTACTGTCTTTCCACTTTCCAGTTTCCTTCTAACACTGAGTTTGTACATTTGAATCATTAGTTTAGAATTTCAGTACAGTTGTTTTCATACTGCTCATGAATCTGTTAAATTTTAATAGGCTGGATATTGGGACTACTGAACCATTGCTTCTGGATGTTCTAATAAATGCATTGACACAAATAAGCTCCGAGTAAGTTTCCTATTATTGATTTCTTTGGTCAACATTTTAGCACTTGTATGAATTCCATTCATATCATATATTAGGTAAAGTGAAAAATTGTTTGACCAACCATTTGGACTAGCTCCATACTGCAAGTATCTCTGCAATTGATCTTTTCGTTATGTTGTTTGTTTGTTTTCCTTGGCCCTAGTTTCTGGTTGAATATTATCTTATGAGTTATGAGTTATGACCCATATAATCTTTTCATTGAACAGCTATGTTGGAATTAAGCAATTGGTGTTTGGCGGATCTGAATTTGAGAATTGGAAGGAGAGCTTGACAACTGAGGATGCAGGCTACAGTGTTCACAGAATTTAGCTTTTCTAACTAAGCATCTATGGAAAACATCGACATCTACTGACCATTTTCTTCTCATTATCAATGTTCAAGCACTTCAGCTTAATATGGAAAGTGAGGATGGCTAAGACCTTGCCGTATGTGCAACTGTAACTTTAACAGTATTAGCCTATTAGTCTATTAGATTTTGATAGTTTACGATAAATGACAATAGCAAGGATTGAGGATGGTTATTTATAGATGGTTGTAATCAATGCATGGAGGACCGAGCACATGCGTGTATACCCACAAGCTACATGCGGGAGGAAAGGGTCCTAACTTGGGAGTGTAAAACATAAATAGCTATATTATGCAAGAAGAAGAAAGCAATTACCTTTCTTTGGCCTTATTCCTCATTGTTAATGTTCACTAATCCAATGATAGAAAAGCACAACTGATAAGCATTCCATATCTCATTACCATTTGCGCTACCACTCTCTCAATAGGCCTAGCAGCCTAAGATGGCTGAGGATGATACCGTCAACTGCATTGGAGTAGTTCTAAGCTTAGTGTAATTTTAGCTAAAATAAAAGAAACTACTAATACTAAATAGTTTTGTTCTCAAAAATGCGGCCCAGCAATATGATGGGAAATGCATTGTATCAACAATAGCTTCAAAATGGGGCTTACTCGTATTAATACGAAAATTAAACCGATCACATTGCCTATTTAAGTATAAAAGTCGGCTAACATTCTTAGATAAGCTGAAATTAAAGTACAGCTCAAAAATTTTTACATAACAAGCCTAGTTGACGCAACCTACAACTTCATCTAGAGTTACGAGTAATACTGGTTAACGAAATCATGAGTAGAAAATGGTATTTCATACATGTTTCTGAGACACCTTTTGTGCAACTAACTTGATCTCCTCGATTCTCTCATCAACCAGCTGCTTCAGCTGCTCTCCTTGAGTTTTTGCCTGATCTTCATCCATTTGAACACCACCAACCTCGTTGTTCTGAGACCTGAACATGACAAATGATATCTCCTCATTATAAGAACTTGGCACATCAATCACTTGCTTTCCAGCAGTCTCAGAATCTTTCCCCAGTATATCAGCCTTCACCCTATTCGAAATGATTGTCACATAATCCTCCATATGCTTCTCTACTGGATCAAGACCAATGTATATCAGAATCTCCCAACACTGAAGAAATTGTTTCTTGTTAATTTTCAAAGTTCTCCTGACATCCTCAACTACATCAAGAGGCGGCAAGAAACGAGGAACATGAGTTTTCTTTGACAATTTCCCTCCCTTCAAACGTAAGACAGCTGATTTAACTGCACTCTGGGCTGGGTCAAAAGCTAGCAGCCTTTTTACATCATAGCAGGTTCGCACATGTTGAAAGTAATCTAGAGGCTCTTCAACTGTCAAGTCATAAACATTTTCAGATATTGCAACATTGCTGAGCACCTCCACAAGGTAACTGCCATAACCCTTGTGCTGGTAAGGAGGCAATACCAAAATCTGCCCAAAAAGTAATACATGAATAAATCATGAAAATGCTAAACAGTACTTAATAAAACCAATAGGCAGCAGTTGTTGAAGAGGGCATTAGTTCACTCAATCTACCTCAGATACCAACATGAAAAATGACCAAGAAAGGGAATAAACCTGGCTGAGTCGCAAGCGTGAACCATCAGGGTATCGATAAAAACGATAGACTGCAGTAAAACCAAGCAATAAATGTTGAGTGTTCTCTGGTTGATCCACTTTCTTCTGGATCAGGAGATATAACTCCCAGCTTGGATCAGTCACGTCAATAGGACTGCAACCTGATCAACAAAATAGAACTATTTAGACTACTTAGGAATGAGTGTATATAGCTACTATAGGCAGTGACAAGTGACAGAATTACCATCGACAAGAAGAAGGACCAGAGGCACCAAGCGACTATACAGATGTCCAGAAGCCAAATTGCCTATCACCAACCGAACAACCTGACACAGAAGGAAACCATATCAGTGTTGCCACACATGCAACTTAATACTATAAGTTTCATATTGATGTGATCTTACACCAAGTTAACCAGGTGTTTATCAATGCAATTAAGGACCACTGTCACCACAACTAGCCTCCTATGCCTTAATATGTAAATTATCTTAAAACAGATTATTGGGAGCGTTGGGAGGAGTTTCACAAACAACGCAGAATCATGAACTGAAAAAACTACCTCAGACCGGAGGCATATCACAATGATGACATCAAATGAGACTGAAACTAGTATCAAAATGGGAAACAGAAATGAACGATCTAACAAAAGATGATAGCAAAACAGCAGCCTGACTCCTTATGCTTTCAGGTCCAATGCAAAAGCTGAAACCAAATATATTAAGGTTTTGGACACGGTACTTTCAGATTCGGGCACCTAACTAGATGGTTATGAACAGTGATTTGGCAACAAAACAAACACTTTATTCATACATAATTGAAGATACAATCAATGAAAGATAACAACCATTTCAATGGATGCAATACCTCCAAATCAGAAGAGGCTGCTTCAGAATTGCTATAAATAGGACTTATATGGCCATTCAAGGCTTTGTTTTGCAACTTCTCTCCATTTGTAACAGCTGAACTGAAAAGGGTTCAACGTATTGTGTTCACACCACTGTAATGAAGGATATAGAAAGCCAAAATTGCAAAAAGAAATGAGTACTACATTTATGTATATGCATAAAATTTCCATGGAAGAATACCTAATGAAGTTCTTCTCAGTCGAAAAGGTTTGCAGGAAGTCATCTCTGTTCTCCAAAAGAGTCTCACCAAAAATTTTCTGCAGAAAAAACACTAACTAATCAGAAGGCTTGAGGAAGCCAGAGATAAAAGAAAAGGTTTAGCATTGTAGTTAAATATACCTCAAGAGAAGATTTCAGGTCAGTAATCCCTTTGCCTCCCTATAAATAAGTAACAGTGAAAATCATTAAAGTGCAACACAAAAAATGGTCCACTGACTTGATGAATGATAGAAAAGATTAAGCACTCAAAGTAGTAGCAAAAGTAGTTCAGGGATGCAGATCTACTTACATCAGATGTGCCTTCAAAAGTAATATCAGCATGTGCATGAAATGATATGCTGCTAACCCAGATGGTTATCTGCATAAAAAAATGTTACAGTACCTCAAAACAGTGCCATCACAGATACTAAAAAAAGAGTGTTTAAAGGATAGTGTGCTTCAGCTTATGAACAAATACTACCTTTAACCCTTCGTAACCATATATCTTCCCATCTTCTTCAAAAAATTGGTTCAAATCAACTGGAGTAATACATAATCCATCTGAAGTTCGCACTTCCTCTTTCCTGGAAACTAAAACAACAAGTAGACATCTAAGCAATACAGAAGAAAGTTCCAAAGGAAGACGTAACAATTTGAAGGGGAGATAAAATCAACCGAGTTGAATTCAGAAAACTAAATTTGACCTGATAAGGTTGTCCATTTATCTATAGGAAGTAACTTTTTTACCAACAATCAAGAAAAAAGCTAAGATGGCTTGAGGAGTAATCCATTAACAGTGAATGGAGTCTTGCCAACTGGATTATTTACAGATCATGCAGCAATGCTATTTTTAAATTTAGTGATAAGGAAAACCCAATTAACTAATATAATCTAAATAATAATCCTAGAATGTTGTGGCTGAGATGATGTGTAAAATGATGGCCTTACTCCAGACAGCACAGAAACATTCTCATCCTGAGACAACCAAATCGCAACATTCTCTTCCTCGTCACTTAAATCGGTTAAATAAAGTATCAAAATAACGAATTCAAGAAAATCAACGTTGAAAAATGTCCCAAAAAACAGAGTTAGGTCCCAACAGGAGCAAGAACTTAAACTACTCATGAAGTTATACGATAAACGAAAGAAGAAGAAAAAAAACTTAAAAAAGAAAGATAACCGGTGAAACTCACCCAAGTAAATCTTAATGCAGTCGTTGGCCTCAACTCCAGCATCTGCTTCAAAATCAAAACAAAAATGCAGTGAAAAGACAAAACAGTAAGCTAATCACAAAATACTGTTGGGAATAAAAAAAATAAAAGAATTTACTGCGAAGAGAGGAAAAATGATATTCAAAATGGGAAAAAAGATTTTGCTTTTTGGGGGAGGGAGGTGGAAATGAAGAAATTGGAGAAGAGTGAACAAACCGATCTTAGAGAAACCGACGCGACGCCTCTTCTTGGGGTCGGGAAGTGGATCGGCGTTGGGTTGTTGCTGCTTCTGTCCCATTTGGCGGAGGGTTAGGGTTTTGCAGAGCGGGAAATGACGAACAGGGAGGCGGGAAATTATGTTGGACAATACAAATTGGGGATAATTACTTTAGGGCTATTTAGTATTTATAAATACAGTCAAGTAGAGTCAGTTCAGTTGCTCAAGAGACTCGGACGAGAGTACTTCCCGCGTGCCGCGTGCAGTGCACATGGGAACTCATCTGAGAATTTGGGCTCCAGGGACACCTTGCTAGTTGCTACCTTATTATAGGCCCATAAAGGATCTTTTGGGCCCTTGCCCACTGAAACAATGGGCTGAGAAAATAAATAAAAAGGGCCACCAATTTTTTGTTTTGCAAGAAATCAACAATTAGTTATGAGTAAATCTTCGAGGGAAGGAGACTCCCCGGCATCGGCATCCAGTAAATCTTCATTCCCTCATGTGGATCAGGTAAAAAAGGTCAAAGTCATCATCAAATTCACATGCCGCAGTTGGCAGTTGCTAGCCAGTTGGCACAGGAATTAACTTCTCATCATTAAATTCACATGCCGCACTTAACACTTGCTAGCCAGTCGGCACAGAAATTACCTTCTCGATAAGTATGTTGAAAAGTCCGGTCTCTTGCCTAAAAGGTGTAGGATGTCAATAATAAGACATCCAAGAGGATGAGAATCAACTTTCCCTTTTTGTATCAAATCAATAGCAACAATAGTTTAATTCTTATATCGAGTCTCTGTTTTTTTGCAAAGCGGAAATGGATGAACTTTGTTCAACCATCCCTTCTTTCAAGTTTCAAGTGCTTTTGCAGTGAGGAACAAATTTCTAGGGCTGTAAAGTTTGTCCTCAAGTTGATCAAATTCGCATGCATTCTTGTACATGAACCATGCATATCAGACCTATACTAACCGGATTGAGGGGACGATAACCGGGTTATTAACTTTGGCGAGTTTTATCTACCTTATATCAGTTTCTATTCCAATTTATTCATTCTTTTTTTATTTTTGACCAAAATTCCAATTCATTCAACAACTGATGAATTCAGATAGCAATACTGAAATTTCCAAATGTGCAGGAATTAAACGCAGTAAAAAAAACACAATTATCTCAAAATTTTGGTTTAACATCTCTAGCAGAGGTGAAAATTCTTCCAATACATGGTGATAAATGATAATTTTACTGTCTGGAATTTTTGGAACAAAAGAAAACCAACACCAACAAGGTCGTGACACTTTCCCTAAATATCTATGTGCTCACTTCCTACCCTTAAGAGCCTGCCTGTTCCTCTTCTTGGCTCCAGATTTGGCTACCTTAAGGCTCCTGTGGATGACACTAAGCCTTGCAAGGGCTGCCTTCTTCAAATCCGGTCGGTAGTAATTATCAGCAACCTGAAACCATTAGACAAGCAGCTGTCAGAAGAAGTTCATATTACATAACATTACATCCATATCACATAAATTAAAAGGTATATTAGGCTTTAGTTTGGGGTGCTGGTAACTTTCTCCATTACTCAAATTCAGTCTAGGGAATAAAAGCCGAATCACCCTGAACTGGAAAATTGGCAGCTTTCTCCATTACTCAAATTCAAAGTCTAGTGAAAAAAAGCGGAATCACCCGGAACTGGAAAATCAGTAGTCATTGGGATCCAACTCACTAAACTATAAACAAAGAAGAGGACCAATAGAAGACATTCCACAAGGAAGACCAATACTTGATATCAATATGTAAACAAAGAAGCGGAATATTTATTGTTATCAGCAATAACTAATCTCTCAAGAGGGCACAACAGACAAGATTATTAAGAAAGAAAAAAGTTCCAGGTTGATGATAGAAGCTCAGAAGCCAAGCGTAACAAGTATATTTCACCGAAGAACTCACCATAAGATGAGTTTTCTTACATGTTAGCTTCTCATCACAACTTCTAAAGACAAAACTAACTTAAAAGTCATGATTTTGCAGGCAATTAGTCTAAAATAAAGTTGCCCTAACAATAACATTTCCATTATAACATGAACAGCCAATGTAATGTACCATCAAACAAGAAGATTACTATATTCAAACACAAGGCAGATCAATTTTTGTTCCAAAACAGATTGAATAAAAGCTAAAACTAGTAAAACAGGTTAAATAATAGCAAAAGAATTCGTAGAATACCTGATTAACCACAGCCTTGGCCATCCTAGGAAACTCCTTCCTCATAACAGATTTATGAAGCAAACTTGCAGGTTTGTTCTGCTTCTTTGTCTTTGTGGTGGCAAGCAAAACCGACTTATCCTTCCCTCCGGCCTGAATAGTTACAGTCTTCTTGTTAGCTAGACCTGTAAACATTTCAAATCATAATTAACATTTCTGTTTTTACTTTGGGATTCTATGGAGAGAATTATTTAAAGAAATTGGAAAATGGGTTACCAGAGTGCTTATAAGAGTTGAGATTGCAAAGATTGTTGCTCTCCTTACTGAACTGGACGCCGGCGGTGCCATTGCCGAACTCCTTAACCAAGAAACAGTTGTTCTTCTTAACGATCTCCCAAATCAACTGCCCTGGAACTGTCGCCATTTTTTTTACCTGATAACCATGGACAAAGATCAGATCAAAGCGAAACAAAAATGGGGAAGAGCGGAAACAGATTTAAGATCACACCAACCAAATCCAAATTTAGGGAACGAGAGGAGAAGTTACCGCAACAGAGCAAGAAACGACGGCGGCAAAGAGGGTTTTAGAGAGTCGCCTAACTTCGGGGATATCTTAAGTTTGGGTCTTATATTCGGAGTCAAAAACCCTAATATTAACTGAAACTGTTGGTTCAGAGTAGTCAAACTACGTTAATTCCGAAAAGGTTTTCAAGAAGGGCGTTTGGTCTAGTGGTATGATTCTCGCTTTGGGTGCGAGAGGTCTCGAGTTCGATTCTCGGAACGCCCCTCCTCTTATTTTTTGTTTGCCTTTTAAATTTGGGTGATTATATGATACACATGATACACCGGCGGTGTAAATTTTGGACTCCATAAGCGGGTTGTGGAGTTGACACATGTCTATTTTTTTAATTATTTAAGTTTTAAATATTTCAATCTAGTCCCTAAGGGACACATGTCACCCTTCAGGACCCGCTTGTGTAGTCTGCTAAACTCCACCGCCGGTGTATCATATATAAACCCTTTAAATTTTTATCTTTTTATATTCTCCTGTTATTCACTCCACTTCACAATAAATTGTGTTCATCAACGACGTATTCAACCAAGAGAAGAACACAACTTAAAAATGGGGAAATAAATAAAGCATTATCGTGGCAAAAGAATGAACGTTTATCCATGTAACACAAACATGAATAGAAGGCTAGCAATTAACCTTTGTTGTTGAAATATAAAATTACAAGCTTAGGAAATGTATATCAGCACCACACCATATGCTAGAAACATATATATAGTACTATTTTTACATATTAAATCAATGGGATCGTGCTTTGCAGAAGATAATATACAACCTGCAAAAGTATTCCTAAAAGAAAATACAGATATACACTATATACAAGACCATAACAAGCAAGTATCAGCTTGGTGATTCTTGGTTTTCTATCCTCCTTTTTCCCCTTTTGCTTGAATGCAGGATGCCAGGGGAGTTTTAGCGATGCGCACTCTTTTGTCTTTCATCTATATTGTTATGTTCAGTCACTCAACCAGTGGAATTGCAACAGAATTCAGGACAGAGATGCATTAGAAGATGCTGTGAACCCACCTATTAAGTTTTGGCTGTAGAAGACCAGACATGTCTGCATTACTAAAATCAAATATGCTTTTACTTTCCTGTTAAAATTTTTCACTTATTCTATATTCTATGTTTTTATCGGCATACCATCAGAAAAACTTCCTTGACCGATTGGATAGATCAAGAAAACTGGATTCAGCTGCAACAGGAGCTGAATATGCAACAGCGATCCAAGGGTGCATACCCAGACGGAAGCTAAGAAGTACAAACTACATAGTTACTGATGTCTCCAACGCACTCTACTTTTGTATTCACAGACAAGATCTTTACCCATTTGAGGTTGCTGATGAACTCCAGAAACAACACACAAGCAGCACGAGAGAGTAAGCATTCACATTACCTTCCAAGAGGATTACTAAATTAAATGCCAACAGAGACCCAGGTATCTTTGGAGCCTTCCTTCCACATCCCCCATCTCCATCTTACTCTCGAACCATAAGCTGTACAACTAGAAACAAGGCTGCTAGCAGCTCCAGAGTCTTCTTTAGGGTGGAGGAGCAATGTCATGTCTGATAAGTTGGTGCATTTATCCAAGATAGAGAAAATAAATGAGAGGGTGACTTCAACATCGTACACAACTAAATGTGCCACAATTTCTGTCAACTCCTTCATTGCATTCTTATCTTCCAAACCTCCTTTACGATAGCACATTTCTGCTTCTGACCAAGCCCCAGGGCCTAAATTAAGAGATATAACATTTGGGAACGCATCAAACAATGCTTCCAACCCAAATTTTCTCGTTTCAAGATCTTCAGTCCATTTGAGAGAGTCCACTGTCAGCTTCCTAATCAATTTACAAGACGGAAACCTGCCAATGAGGCTATGAAGACTCGAAGATTCAAGCTGAAGGGTTTCCAAAGTACTAAACTCTTTCACTCTAAAATCATATGCCTCCTCAACTGATAGCTGGAAATCTAACAACGATGGGGTATCAAGGACAACAGATTTTGGCTTAATACATTTGAGCCTGAGCTTCACAAGGTTAGGAGCTAAGATAGTCAAAGAAAGCAGAGCATTTGACACTGTCCACAAACAGGATTTAAGATGCAAGAGATGAATCTTTGGATCTTTAAGTCCTCCAACGCCAATCAAATTCAGAACTTGAAGAGAAGGGAAACAATTATTGACTTTATTTAGGTCCTCATCGTCGAGTCTAATAAATTCAAGTGTCAAATGCGTAAGCCTAGTCATTGGATTCAACACATCAACTGAAAGCCAAGCATTCTTAAGCTCTAATTCCAGAAGAACATTGCCTACAGATATAAAAAACAAAAGAAATAGCCTTTGCATAAGATACAATATGAATTAACAAAACAATTCTAAAAAGCTTTAGTCTTTAAGGCAAACCAAGATAATATTGATCGCAATTTTCAAACCAATTCAACTATTTACAAAAGCTAAAATAAGAAAGAAAAAATTGCAATTGCAGAGGAACTCACAGCACGAAGAAATCAAGCCCAAAACGTCAGATTTCCTCCAGCAAGACTGAATCCAAAAATCCGAAATCGCCAGCTTCCTTAGCTCCCCACAAACCTTGGGCAACCATTCCTTCACGAACCCCACATCGGTCAAATACAAATCATCCAATTCGTCATCCACATCATCGTACGAGATTTCCCTCAGCGACTTATCGACTCCGATTGAGACCGAGTTAATACACCGAACTTCACGGACAAGTTTTGTGAAAATTGCCTTGAAAGGAGTGACGTTGGCCTTGGTCTCCGGCGAGCGGGATTTAAGGTAGCGAGACAAGGTGCAGAGGAGGTTAACAGAACGAACCTCGCGAGAGAGGGAGTTTAGTGTTTTGGAAGCGAGGCGGCACCGAGCAAGGTCGGTGGAATCGGTGAGTCGACTCAGGATTTCCGCGACGAGAGGTGGCGGTAGATCCTCCATTCGAGAAAACGAACAAAAACAAAAATGAAAAACAGAGGAAAAATACAAGATAGCTGAATGGAAGGCGTTAAAACATGTTGCAAACGGTTGACCGGTATTTAACACCTGACAGAAATTGACTGAGTTACGTAATACCCATGTACTTTTCTGTAATATCCAAAATGCCATTATAGGTATTCGTATGTCAGATTACGGTAATGCCCCTCGGTTAGAGCTTAGAATTTCACAAATGCCATGCACGTGCTTGAAACGACGGAAGAACATTTTCAGCAGCGGTGGTTTAAGCCTTAAGGCTTTCATTTGGGGTTTTAGCCGTTTAGCTTAGCAACTGGTCTGAGGATTGAGAGTGAGAGATGGGGCGGAGAATATTAAACGATGCGTTGAGGGCAATAGTAAATGCAGAGAGGAGGGGCAAAGCGACGGTGGAATTGCAACCAATCTCGACCGTCATGTCTTCTTTTCTCAAGATCATGAGATATCGAGGTAAGCTGTTTCATTTGTTCGTTTTTAATATTTGATTCATGGTTTTTGGTATTGGGTTTTGGTTATTTTGGTTAACGAGGGTGGTTTTTTGCTCGATTTTTTAATTTTTATTGGCTAAATCTAAAGAACTAATTAGGTTGTAGCTACCCAGTAAAAAGTTTTTGAACACTGTCAAGTTTTCTTTTTTGCTTAAATTTGAGATTAATTGTTCCAGAAATTAGTGTCATTTTATGTCAAATCAGTGAATGTTTATGGTTATGCTTATGTGTGTAGAAGAGTGAAATTATGAAAGCTTATTTCTTTACTTGGTTACAGTCAATTTTATTGGGGCGTTTGATACAGAATTTGGGTGTTGTAAGCCGCTAGTATACTTTTAAACTGCAATTGTAATCTTAACTTGGGAAGATTGGTTGCTATTTGACACTTTCTTTTGCCAAGGCTATTCAACACTTGAGTTAGCTAATCCATATGAATTTGAAGGGAAATTGGTATTTGAGTTAGCAATCTTCCTTTGCTAGGCTGCCTGATTTTCTTCTTTACTGGAAAGTTGAAACTTATTGACAGGTTGGGTTGGTTTTATGTTTTGTCCTCTTTTGTTTCACTGTTATTTTTTTGTCTGGGGGTGGGGGAGTTGTTCAAATCAAGCTTAGTTTTTGTTTCTGTAGACCAGCCATTATACTGTTCAATCTATTGTTTGTTGTTGTGTCCTTTGTAATCCTTTAATCTTTCTTTTTTAAAAGGATACATCAAGAGTTTTGAGGTTTATGATCCACATAGAGTGGGGAGGATAAAGGTTGAACTGCAAGGCAGGGTAAATGACTGCCGGGCACTCATGTACAGGCAGGATATCCAAGCAAGGGATATTGAAAAGTACACTACAAAAAAACTTCCAACTCATCAGGTGTGTTAAAGATCTTTGAACTTTTAGAGCTCAGTTCTTTAAATCCCAATTTTCTTTTAGAAGTGCATGTAGGGGGATGCTTAAATACCAGCTATGCTAAAATATATCATGAGATGATGACCTTTTATGCTTGGTACTTACCTTGTCCTTCAATGATCTTATTCTTTGCAGTGGGGTTATGTTGTGATTTCAACTCCGGATGGTATTTTGGATCATGAAGAAGCCATTAGAAGGAATGTGGGTGGTCAGGTTCTTGGTTATTTTCATTAGATTTGTGTGCTTTCTGCTCTCACTTTTGGAGGGGAAAAGAAGAAGAGTAGTTCTTTGAACTTTGTTTTATATGTCAAATTTCAATGAATATCAATCTGAATTTTGTATCATTTGGGTATCGAATGCTGGAATACAACTTTAGAGTGCCTCAATTAGTTTTCCTTTTTTGCAATAATTGAACTGCACAATCAAACTTCAAATTGCATAAATGAAAAAACCTGGTCCTTTTGCAATGGCAAGCATTTTAGTTTCATTTTCCTTTGTGTTTTTTCATTGTCCAATAAAAGCTTTACAATTCTATTCATATCTCACATTCTCACTCAACTCTTATCATTTTGAGGTGAGTCTGGTAGGCATGTTTAATATTTTTACGCTGCAGAGATTATCATTTCCGGATTTAAAATTCTGGCCAAACCACCATTTCCACTTCAAACCCAAAATTTACATGGTTCAGCAAATGCCTACGTTCACCGTAGAGAAAGAATTCACTATGAATTATGCGAATGCAGTTCCTAAATTCCTAATTCTACATAAATGACATGAAATCGATGGCAAAAGATTTTACTCTCATGAATTCAGAATAATAGGATTTGCACATTTTGGAGTAAACAACTGAACCATATAAGATTGGTTTAAAAATGGACTTCATGTATAATAGCTCTGGTGAGCCTAACAATTTAGTAATAAGTTCAGTGAAGACGCCTGCAGATTGTAATTCCGTCTCCTAATGGTGCAAGTAAAATTTGGACATGAGAATCAGCAGCAAGCAATTTATTGAAGTCCAGTGTTCTCTGCCTACCCTCTCTCACTCCCTCTGGAGTGCACTCTTCAGGAATTGCAACTGTTCCTCCCCACAGCGTGTTATCGTATGCAACAATCCCACCTACCTTCACCAGTTTCATCAACCTCTCATGGTAATTCCAGTAATTGATCTTGTCAGCATCAATAAAAGCAAAGTCGAAGGCGTTCTCATTTCCAGGCTGCAACATATCCATGATTTTACAATTAAGTATACATTTGTGGAACAAAGAAACAAATGGTTTAAAGATAAATCATCCTTACATCTTCAAGAAGCTGATCAAGGACTGGCAAAGCTGCAGACTCTCTGAAGTCAATTTTATTTTCAACACCGGCTCTTCTGATTACTGGTAACCCTATCTCATATGCTTCTCGATTCAAATCTATGGCTAGAATCTGCACAAATATATGCCATCAAACAAATGCTTCAAGACTGATACATTCATAGAAATTAAGTAAGAAAGGCGATAGAGTAAAGCAGCATTGTTCACTAAGTACTAGAATAGATGGGAGTTGTTACCTTGCCATCCTCTGGAATTGTAAGAGCAGTAAGGAGAAGAGAGTACCCAGTGAATACTCCAACTTCAATTGTCTTTTTCGCATTTATTAGATTCAAGAGCATGGCAATCAGCTGTCCCGCATCAGGAGCAGTAGCCATTATAGACCTGGAAAATAACAATACGTTCATCATGTTCTTGTTTGAACTGAATCATCTTGTGAATTACAGATTTTTAGATTAAAAAAAAAATTGACATAAGAAATTGGAAGTACATATTACCATGGGTGGGTAGCAGTGATATCTCTTAGCTCTTTCAAGTACTCGGATTCGTGAGGATATACACTAGTCTCTAGGATATACTGTCACATTATTGTAGTATGAATTAAGATTCTAAACAACAGAATAAGAAATGAAACTAATGTGATCAGATGAAAAAAAAAAAAAAATACCCGGTACAGTTCTTCATTCTGCAGTAATCCTTTACTGAAACTTGTGGATTCTTTCTTTTCATTATCCATAGCTCTCAACCTTTTCAAACATAAACTCACAATTCACAATAAAAAACCATTGCTAGAAAACTATGACTGCAATTTGACAATGAAATTTACTAATTGTAATTTGAAACTGTAGAAGAAACAGGAAAGGCATAGTTATTAAAGCTTGTTAATGGGTGTTTTCAAGTCACAACTTACAAAAATTCAAATCAATCCAATAAATCCTAGAAAACATTTAAAAGATGCCAATTAAAAGAAAAACAAAAACTCAGCACTTCCTAGTCATTGACTTTAACATATATCATCATTCTCAAAGCGACAACTCAAGTTTTAGCAAATTAATCAGTCAAAACGTTTCTGTCTTATTTTAAATTATCTGTATAAACATATACAGAAGCATAAAGTTCATAAATTTGAAGTGCAAGTCAAACTCTCCTCCAATCCCCTTCTGTGGCAAATTAAACAACAGAAAGAATCCTGCTTTGACAAGATTACTAATCCAATATACAGAAACAAAGTTCAAATCTTGAAACATTAAAAATACAAAAAGAAAAATGAAAAAACCCCAATACATCAAACAGAGACTGAGTTTGGTTTGAATAGTTGTCAGGCAGATTGGGAATTGATTAAGTTGAGAAATTATCCAAGTGTTATATGCAGATTGAAGCAAAAGGAAAGATTCATTACCCTCTTTGATGGCCAATGCCGCTTTTGAGTTTGACCCTAAATGGCCTTTTCAGATAGAAACAGGAACAGCAGTATTGTTGACTTTTCTTTTCTTCCTTTGTCGCTTTCTCAACTATCTTACTTAAAGGACCAACTTTCTACTATATAAAGGGTTCCACGTTTTCGTTGTATGATTGTTCGTTTTTGGAAGTTTTTCTTTTAGATAGAATTGTGATTAAGAGAGAAATTAATTACCCATTAAAGAATATATTCATTTTAATTACGACGAGCACCATTTTGATTTTTAAAAAAGTTTTCTTCTTTCTTACTTCTTCCTCACATGGCCCATGTCCATTAAAGCGTTACAACTCGCCCAGAAAGAAACTGATTCGAGCAATATAATCTTATCTTATTTCTTACTAAAGTAAATATAATGTTCCAACATGTTTGATTAACTGCTTGGTAATTAGTAACCTGTCAAAACATGTATAATAGTAACAGTGCAGATGTAAATTGTTTTGAAGAAGATCAACAGATGCGCCTGCAAATGGTCATGCCATCACCCAGAGGAGCAAGAGAGATTTCCAGGCGATGATCAGCTGAAATGGATTTGTTAAACTCGATGACGGACCTCCGCCACTCCCTTTTGTCTTCTGAAACCTCCTCTTCAGGCCGAGCCACCGTGCCTATCCAGAGGGTGTTATCATATATGATTACCCCACCAACCTTGACAAGCTTCAATAGTCTCTCATGGTAATTCCAGTAATTGTTCTTATCCGCGTCAACAAATGCAAAATCAAAACTCCCTTCATTCTCTTTCTGATCATAATCCAACATCAAACAAAGATATAAGAATGGGAAACAATGGAAACGAGCAAGTTAATTGTACATTAATGCTTACATCTTTTAGAAGCTTGTCTAGAACTGGTAATGCTTGGGACTCAATGAAGTTGATTTTGTTTTCAACACCGGCTTTTCGGATAATAGGAAGACCTATCTCATATGTCTCACTGTTTATGTCTATGGCTATAATCTGCAGAGATGAATTTTAATAATGTATAATTAGCAGATTGATAATTAAATGGTAATAACAATTAATAGACACCGTCGACGAATACCTGGCCATCAGATGGAATTGAAAGAGCAGTGAGGAGAAGAGAGTAGCCAGTATACACACCAATTTCAATTGTCTTCTTAGCATTCACTAGCTTCAGGAGCATCCCCATTAATTGACCTGCATCTGGTGCAGTGCTTATAATACATCTGGACCAAAAAATATCATGAATCAATATAACCATGCCTTAGAAATTTGTATAATCAGATGGAAAAATCAATGAAAATATTGGAAGATTTTACTCTGGATGGTTTGCAGTAGCAGCCCTGAGCTCCTTTAGAAGTTCTGCTTCCCTCGGGTACACGCTAGTCTCCAAGATATACTGTTTCATAATTTATAGCCCATAAAATGGTTAAATTCCATTTCTTTTCTTTACATCAAAAACTGTATAAAATTAATGGTCTATGTATAATATATATATATACCTCATATAAGTCAGTACTCTGCAACAACCCTTTAGTAGGCTTGTCTAGTTGTTTATCACTGGTATTTTCCATACTTTCTTCTGCAATATTAACACTTTATAATGCTTAAGAAACAAGGAACAAATTTTTGTTTTTGCTATTAAATTGAAGTTTAAGGAAAGTGAAGGAAAAAGGGTATTTACCTGGGTGGTTTCTAGCAAAAGATAAACTGAGTATGAATCATGCAAAGCTCTGATGAAAATTAAGCTCACGCCAGCTCGATGTTTGTCGAATTTAATCGAGTTTTATTTAGTCAATTTAATAGCATTTTACTCTCTCTTTAAGTTAAATTAAATTAAATATACACGTCGGTTAAGTTTTTAACATCTAAGGTTCGTTTCATTTGACTATATTAATTTACTTTTATTGATTGATGAATGAAACCTGCTTCTGGGGAGTTAGTTAGTTGGGTATTATTAACATTTAACTACGAGGAAGTTACCCAAAAAAAGTTACCTTTCTTCCTCCATTTTTATGGCAACACGAGAAAAATGCTTCAGCTAGGAAATCACGAGCTTTTACAGAGTCCCTGATTTTGTGAAGGTGCATCGAGGTAAAAAGTTGCATGTAATTGTCAAATAATTGATTAACGGGGAGAACCAGGGGAAAGATCAAGAATAAAATCTGTAAAATAAAGATAAATAACTTGTTAATGATTCTGAAATATTCTTCCTATCTCAATAAAGAATGGCTACAAGATTACTGATGATAATACTGTGAAGTTCTGGAAAAAGTAGATTTGGGAGAGAGAATAATACTGTGAAGTTGATAGAGCACAACAAGCTGAAGCACTATGGTAAGGAGAGAATGAAAAATGAAGTTCAAAAAACTTTGGCCTCAGAAGCTTATTCCACTCTTGAATCTTGATTCTTAAGTTCAAAGGAACAATTTTATTGAATTATAGAAAGTTTCGAAGGCAAAAGAAAAAAAAGCAAATCAATCAATCAATCAATAAATAAATATTTTGACTCTACATGGACATTCTATTAAACATCCGTATAAACCTCTTCAAAAAAATCCCTGTCATGCACATTGAAAATTGTAGTAGTATTCGTGAAAAATTGTAGTAGTAACACTATCACACATCATATCAGAATGAAGAAAAAAGGATAAGAAACCTATATTCATTGGCGATTCTGTCTAAGAGAATTTAAGTGTTCCATCAATGAATCATAATCAGGAAGCTTTGGGTGAACATGACTAGCAGTCTCCTTCGATGATCCATCCGAAGTTTGAGACTTCAAAGTTTTGGCACTACCTGATGCTATAACCTTTGGGACGGAGGTAGGTGCCTGTTGTTCCATCTGTGAGGACACTGGAGGTCCATCAAATGAAGACTTTTTAGTCTCTGAAACCAGCTTATTAGTTGATCGTGCCGCCAACCGGGACTGCTGATTACTTTCCCAGTGATCTGAGTCCTGTTTCTGAGGCTGACTCCTTGGTTGAGCTTCATCGGCATTCGAATTCCTTAAAGAGGAATACTTTTCCCTACCATAGTCAGGAGGTCCATCAAATGAAGACTTTTTGGTCTCTGAAACCAGCTTAGTAGTTGTTCGTGCTGCCAACCGGGACTGCTGATTACTTTCCCAGTGATCTGAGTCCTTTTTCTGAGGCTGAGTCCTTGGTGAAGCTTCATCGGCATTCGAATTCCTTAAGGAGGAATACTTCTCCCTACCATAGTCAGGAGGTCCATCAAATGAAGACTTTTTGGTCTCTGAAACCAGCTTAGTAGTTGCTTGTGCCGCCAGCCGGGACTGCTGATTACTTTCCCAGTAATCCGAGTCCTTTTTCTGAGGCCGAGTCCTTGGTAGAGCTTCATTGGCATTAGAACTCCTTAAGGAGGGATACTTCTCCCCACCATAGTCAGAAAATACTTTTGGCTCAGAGGAAACTGTAGTTTTGAGATTGGAACTTCTCCGTGAATTTGAAGGAGAGGCCTTTGTCCTTCGAGAAAGACCAGTGTTTAAACGAGAATTTGGACTTGTCTTTGGAAGCTCCTGATCAGAATCACTATTTCCTGAACCAAAATAGGGGATAGGAGCCCTTAAGTTTGATACTTTGTTTTCTTCAAAGCTTGGCATTTTGTCGTGTTGATCTTCAGTGCTAGTATATGGCTGTATCTCCTCCTCCTCAGAATCATCGTCACTAGAATCAGAATCCTGTTGTATCTGTCTTGATGCTCTCGTGCTAAGTTTTCTATTCACTTCAACACTCCCCTTCCTACTGTATGGCTCTTGGTTGTATGATCCAGAACTAACTGAAGCTTCCACTGCAGTAGGAGTAGATGATTGCTTAGTCCTGGTAGATGTAAAATTGGTTGCCTCCTCAGAGTGTATAGTACTGCTTTGTGGAACTCTCGAATATGGTGGAAGCTTATTCTTATTTCGAATGCCACCTGTCAAGTTTCGAAGGTTCAACTCCTTACTTTCTTCCATACTAAAATCTTTAAAAGGTTCAGTACCTTCAATGCCTTCAGCTAACTGTGGAGTGGAAATACTGGTTTTAGATTGGTGGAAATCATTATTCTGTTTATCACTACCTATGCTAGTATCACCGCTCCTATCAAACTTAGATTTCTCCACCTCCTCTTCACTTTCTGAACTAGGGCCATAATCATCAAAAGCTGCAGGCAAATCATCTCTTTGTGAAGCAACTGCAGAGCTAGTTGAACTTTCATCGAAGACAGGAGTAGACTGCTTCTCCGAGAAAATGTGTGATTGTGAAATGGACTTTTCAGGTGAGTCAACGGTCTGCCCAATTCTCCAAGAATTTGTACTTGTAAATGGATGAGTAGGTGATTTTCGACCTGGAGATAAAAAGTCCATACTGTACTCATGTACCTTATGCTCTTCCTCCAAATCAAAATTACATCCACCATTATCTGATCCATAATTGTCAAAAACTGCAGAGGGATTATCATAGGAATCTGTTGTTTCTTTTGTGCTTCTGTGATGGCTTCCTTTATCATTGAAAGGAAAGGATTCTTCACCAGAGTTATTTCCCGAATTCTGACGGTTTAAATTTGAAACAACATCATGATCATCAGCAAAAGCACTTGAACTAGAATGGGACGAAGAATAGCTTGATTGCTTTCTGATCGTTGCTTCCTGATAATCAGCAATCTCAGAATTCTTTATATCATGCAGTTCATTCACAAATTGCATCCTTGTTTTGCTTGAGTTTCTCTCATCATAATCTGAACTCTGCCATTTTAAATTAGAGACAACATCATGATCATCAGTAGAAGTGTTCAATTGAGAATGCGAAGAAGAATAGCTTGATTGTTCCCTGACCCTGACTTCATGATTATCAACATTCTTACTGCCATGCACTTCACTCAAAAATTGCATCCCATTTTTGCCCGAACTTCTCTTGGTAGTCACTTCAGAAAACTGCTCCACCTGCCGGCCCTCAGATGAGTTTCTTTGAGAATATGCATCTCCAATTTGATTATTCACTGATGGTCTTTCAATGGAGGAAGCTGCAGTTGACTTAAAGGAGCCATGAGTGGATTTATCAGCACTCATCACAATGTTACTATACATATTTTCAGCCTGTCCTGCTCGGTTATGTAGTTCCTTCCTGTCAGTATCTCCATAATTCTGAGAATTCCTTCCCTGAGCAACTGGACGTCTGGCAAGATGTTCATTTTGTGATGCTGAGGCAGTATACTGATGCGGTTCATCATTTCTCATGCCATGAGCAGAAGACATGCGTGACTCTGTTGAATTCTGCCGGGTGATATTTTCACGGCTTGAAAGCTCAGCAGCAGCTCGGGCAGCCATACTGGCTAGCTCTGCAGATTCTGCAGCTGCCTGGGCAGCAGCAGTAGCATCCTTGAATTCCATATTCCAATGTTGCCTAGGTGAAGAGAAAGCACTCTCATTCCCCGAATACGAATTCCTGAATTCCATCTCTTGATGTTCAGTTCCTGCAAAACAGAGCACCAAAATATCATATTTAAGAGACGTGTGTATAAGCCAAGTGAAGAATAAAATAAAATAAAATAGAAATATATGACCAAAGAATTGATTAATCAGCATGTTTCAATCTAATTACATACCATAAGGTTTTGAATTTGGAGGATAAGTTCCAGAGGACATCTTATTACTGGCACTACTATTTGAATTTCCAAAATTCTTAGCATAAGGAGGTGATCCAGAGCTGTGCCCATAGACGCTTGCAGGTGCGTCATTTTTTTCCATGTGTTTTGGAGCTTGAACATTGGGAGGCCCCTTATCATGAGTAGGAACTTGATTGATCGGAGTTCTCTGTTCATAATGACTGGTTGAGGCTTGCGCCTTAGGAGGATCTGCAATTTTGGTGGCCTCCTTAACAGTATTTGGTAAATTCTGCAGAAGAAAATTTTTAAGGAATGAGCAAGAGTTGTCAAGAAAACTGTTCAATCTTTGACAAATATATATAACGACGTAAGGTCACTGCATGATTGATTATTTTCTCCAAGGAAGATCCTACATGTGATTATGTTTTGGCATGTCAAACAAAAAATAACTTATGCTGCACTATTACTAGTCTTACCAGCAAGTCCTCATAAACCTTTGCTTCTTTTGCCCCAAATGATTCCGGATCCCACTTGATGTTATGTTCCTCGGCAATTGCAGTCAAAATTTTGAGTTTGGTCGGACCATCAGGTGCACTGGCAGATAACTTCTCAACCAACTAAAAGGAAACAACACAAGGATCACTCACCAATACTGCTATCAAACTTCCAATTAGTCTATTATTACATTTTAATTACAATTTCTTTCATCATGCATGGAAATTCTGTAAGAACTTACCATACGGCCAACACCACAGTTAGGACGCAGTTCAAGAGCAGCAGAAGTAAATTCCTTTCCATATTTTGCTGTAAAATGTTTGGAGACATCTTTAAGTTCCGGTATCTCTCCACACCTTGCAGATGCAAATACAACACTCGCAATTGCTTCCTTCAAGTCAATGGGGCAGTTTCTAAATAATTCATGTCATCAAATACAAGCCAAAGTTATTAAAAGAACCATAATAATCAGAAAAGATTAACTTGGCTGAAAGACCAAAACACATAAAACCCTCCTGTCAATGAACTAGCCATAATACATTTAACCACACATGCAAGTTTATCTGGCTATGCATTCAAAATCAAGCCTGTCAATCCAGCTATCCAAAGCCAGTGGAACAGAATAGACAGGTATTCAAAACTTCATCACAAGGATCCAATCTACGTGGCTTTAATAAAAGTAGTTTTCGGCAGTAAGATCAATGGTCACTTTCAGAGGGATAAGGCAAGATCAATTATCAATGAAGGTGAATTTCTTCTATTTTGTTCAAATATTTGTATACTAAGTAAAAATCTCCCTAATTCCATATGCAAACCTAGCCAAACATTAATAGACGGATAAAATCAAACATAATAATGAATTAAAGAAAGTAGTTTTACATACTTTTGAGACTCAATGATCGGCATACGTGCGACGATAAGTTCACAGTATATCTCAAGAAGATTATATGCAGCCACAGTCTTTTCTTCTCTAACTACATGCTCCACCTATAAAAAAAGAAAAAAAAATCGATATCAATAATTCAAAAACAAATTTATGATTATGAAACTTTGATTAAAAAAAAAATGAAAATACCCGAATTCTGGCCGTCTGATCCTGCCCTGACTCCAGTAATTGAGCCAATTCCCTCCTTAACTGCTTAACCTGTGCTTCCCGCTTGTTCTTCATTAACTTTAGTCGCGGTATCGCTAGCTTTAAAGCTGTTTTGCTGCAGGAAATCAAAATTTCCAGAAAGATAAAAACCATTACCAATCATCAAAACTTAAGAAAGGTCAACCAAAAAAGAATTAACTTCTTCTTCGATCAAAAACCACAAAAAACAAAATCAATCTATAAAACAGTAATGAAATTCAAATATAATAAGGAAAAAAAATTATTACCATTTTGCTGGCTTGAAGCTCCTATGAAGCATTTTTCCTCCTTTCTTTCTGTCCTTTTTCTGATGATAAAACGAGGACGCAAAGCAAAGAATTAAAAGGCTTTTTTCTTTATTAATATATTTTGGGCAATTTGGAAAAGGGTGAGAAAGTGAGATGTGATATTGATTTGCGCGATAATAATAATTATTAAGGGAAAGTTTTTGGGATCTTAGAGAAGAAGAAAGATATATACAAAGAGATTGTAGTTTCCGGGAAATTGAAAAAAATGTGTAGTTTTCTTATTTGCCTTTTTTTTCCTTGTTTAAAAGTTTTTAATCTGTTGTGCTTGTCAGTAAACGAATCGGATTAGAACACTCAAATTGGGACATCGCGTAAGAAAAGGTGTGGGTCAAACTTTTGATTAAGAGAGGGGACAGGGAAATTAACGGTGATGTGGAACTCAGTTCAAATTCTAGATTTACTATATTACCCCTTTTAGCCAGCCAAAGTTCATTAGATTTAGATGCCTTTTCGGTTTGCGGTTTGCCTGCCCTGTCTAAAGTCGACACGTTGACATTTTTCCGGTTGACATAATTTTGTTAATTTTCTTTTCGGGCCGAAATTTTAAAAAAAAAAAAAAACTATGGGTTATTATATATTAATTAAAGAAATACTAAAAGTCCAAGGTTGTAACTTCTTAGAACCTTTTATAAATAAACTTCAATTCGAGGAAAAGAATGGAAGGTAAATTGATTTTTTTAATGAGTTCCTCTTAAATCAGGCATTAGAAGAAGAAGAAGACCAAATAGTTTTGTTTTATACATTTCAACTTGGCAATGGCATCATGGTTTTTATGCCAGATAAGGCTACATATACTAATCTTCCATTGAAATGATGATCTCCTTATTATTCAGAAAATTCGTTATGGGCCTTCGCCCTTTTCTGGCATGAATGAATGAGATTTTGACCACTTCCACTTGACGAGGAAATGTGTAACTTGCAAATTGCAAGGCTCTAGCTCGACCTTTTTTGGTTGGGCCAAAGTCTAAAACTAAATGGAAAATGGCGATAGGAACAGGTCAGTTCTAGGTAGTCCAGTTGGAACTTGGCAGTTGGTAGTTCATAGTTGGGTTAACAACAATAGTAGTTGTTAAGATTAATTTACTGGATTACTATAAATACCGTCTCCTTTTACTAGCCACCGCCCACCGTCCCCCCCTTGAACTATTTTGCCATTTGTTTTATTTTCCATCAAACTTCAAACTTTTCAATTCTCTCAACCTTTAGACTTTCAAAACTCAATCATTCAAGTAAAACAACATCAAAACGCATGAACAAAGATTTTTAGAATTGAGAATATGTTTTTTTTTTTAAAAAAAAAGTAACAAAACAAATATCTATTTATCATTAATCAAATATTAAATTTCTCTTGTTAATATTGACATATCCATACCCATTTAAACTAAATGAATTGTCCGATACTTATTAAAGGACAAAAGCAAATTAAAGGAAAATCTTAAAAAAAAAAAAACCTTTAAAGAAGAACAAGAAGAAGAAGAGGGGAAAAAAGGATGAACAGAGGCGAGTCGCGACCTACCATGGGGCGGGTCGCGCGCAATGCGATCTTAGGCCGGGTCGTGAACCGTCTCTGTTCATCTCTCT
>AWWV01012425.1:0-83911 GCA_001974805.1 Corchorus capsularis
TTTTTTTTAGACTTTCCTTTAATTTCTTTTTGTCCTTTAATAAGTATTGAATAATTCATTTAGTTTAAATGGGTATAGTCAATATTAGCAAGAGGACTTTAATATTTAATTAATGATAAATAAATATTTGTTTTTTTTTACTCTTTTTTTTCAAAAAAAAACATACTTTCAATCCAAAAATTCCTTTACCCATCCCGGATGTCGCTACTCCATGAATTTTGATGTTATTTTGTTTAAATGATTGAGATTTGAAAGTTTGAAGGTTGAGAGAATGGAAAAATTTGAAGTTTGAAGGAAATGGCAAAATAGTCCAAGGGGGCGGTATTTAGTAATACCCTTAATTTATGGTTTAATGTCATTTTTGACCCTGAACTTGTATGATTTTGACGTTTTGCCTCCTAAACTAATTTTAATTTTGAACGTTTTGCCTCATTAACTTATAGTTTGGAGCCATTTTGGTCTCTCTCAAACTATATTGATGACGTGGAAATGCCATGTCATCGTCTTGGTTTGATGTGGTCTTGCCATGTGGTGTTTTGGTCCGACGTGGCATTGTCACATCAACAATACCGTTTAAGGGGGACAAAAATGGTTCCAAATTGCAAGTTTATGGAGCAAAAGATTCAAAATTAAAATTTAGGAGGTAAAACTTCAAAATGGGAAAAATGGCATTAAGCCATTAATTTACTTGCTGATTTTGACAAAGAATTGGAGTAGTAATACAAACAGGACATTCAATTTTTCAATCTTTCTCTGAAAAAATATATGGAAGGGAATGTTATAAAGCTAGCAATCATAATCATAATAGTACAAAACTGCTGTGTGGAGAGACTAAAGGCTAGACCCACCGAATAAATTCTTCAAAAAAAAAAAGGAAAAAAGAAATCGTTCATAGCCAATCAAATGGAATAGAATAAATCTATAGTTAAATAGGAAAATTCTTAATCAAAATTAATTCTTCCAAGTTAAGAAAATTCAGAGTTCATCAAACTTGGTGGAGGTGCCTAACTGACTGAGTAAAATGGCCATATCCATACCCTGCACCATGGTAGGCACAGCCGTCTCAATCGGACAATCACGAGAAAATCCAACCTTGCCCGATTTTTGCACTTTCTTTATGCAGCTCTTAAACTTCTCGTGACATTTTACGTTTATTAAACCTGTAAAAGAACAACAATGTCATTCTCGTTTAATTACTATCAATCAAACAATCAGAGAGGAAAATGATAAAAATTGCCAGCTGCGAATGAAAAGTACGCAAATCGGTTAATATAAAATTACAATAAAGATTCTGAACCTTTTTTCTCAACGCACTCATCGTGGATCTTGCAACAAGCGTCCAGATCATCGCACGGTTTTTCTCCAGGACAGCCGGACCACCCTACCCCGCAATATTTACCGTATCTGATTCCAACCGCTTCAATCCATATACGCAATTATTAATTGATTAATAATCAGATTTAATAAAAAAAAATCTAGTTGAATTCTCAAGGAAGTAATTAGAGGCGTTAAAAAGAATATATGGAACTCACAATTACAGTTTACAGCTACGCATGTTCTGCTACATTTAACCTATAGAATCACAATAAAAATTACTGTTACAACTACGGTTGATCGGAAAAAGGAACAGAAAGCTAGGGTTCTGAGAATCTTATACCTGGGAATCATTGGTGGCGGAGTCGGCGAAGACTGTGAGGAAGACGAAGATGAAGGCGAATGTTGCTGCGAAACGTTTCCGAGCCGGAATAACAGCACCGAACACCATCGTATCGACCGTCGTTAGATATAAGCTTTCTGGTTTCGTCCTTCCTCGAATGGCCCTTGCAATTAACGTCGTCGGCCCAATTTTTTGTCCAACATTGTTTTTCTTTTTGTGAGCGTGGTGAAGCCGCGGAAATTACGAGAACATCCCTCCCAAGCATTGGGAGATCCGGGGCCAAGTGCAAACGTGGAATACGTTAAATGGGCCGGGCTTTTTAGCTCGCATTTATCTGGATACAATTTACTTGCGAATCGCAATCAACATTCACGGCACGCCTTCTTTTTCTTCCTTCAATTGTCTTTTCCCTTCTTCGATTTTTAATTTTTAATTATCAAAATTGAACTGACGAAGTATAAAACATGGTGTAGATTGGAGACAAACAGCCACAATATCGTAATCCAGGGCTTGAAAAGATCCAAGTTAAAATCAAATGAGCTCCACAAGAAGCAAAAACATGCAACTATTAAGGAAAAATGAGCGACTATTGTTGCGACTTGGACAGTTGCCGACAAACTTCAAGCACCTGCAAGGAAAGCTGTTAAGAGCTTACAAGAAAGTTGAGAGTAATTTATCAATTTACCAGCAATTGTTGGTTCTGTGAATTCTGTCAAGATAACAAGACAACAGCAAGGCTTATTTCAAACTAAGCCATTTCAACTATAAAAATTATTAAGGCTATCAAGTTAACCACTGATTTCTCAGCTTCAAAAATTTCACGGAACAACAAAAATGCGCTAGAGTGGCCCAAAATTCAATCGTGCAAACCATGATGAAGTCATCATACACATCCAACTCCCTGAAAGACCATCCACTGGCTGCTCACCCTTAGACATAGTAACCAGTGAAGGTAAAACCCCTTCCAATAATCTCACCAGCACAAAACCATGCAAAGCACTCCAATCCAAACAAAGCAGCAATACCGGCATCTTCAACCTTCAGTTCTTTCCTGTTCTTCCAGAGATTCTTGGCATAATCAAGTTCCTTCTTTAGTGACTCGTAACGGCCAGGGACACTGCATCAAAAAAATAAGTTATTTCTCCACTGAGAAAACTAATATTTATTTTCAATGAGACAGCATTTAACAAAAAATAAATTACATATAAATACAGTGAGATGATATAAGAAGTGATTTCATCGAATCTTTGTAAAAGAAAACCAGGGACACTATTTTGTTCTTCTATTTCTTCTGTTGAGAAGATCATAAGAAGTTGAAAGCGGAGCACAGAAATTTCCAAAATGTTAAGAGAATAACAGTCTCTTTATTTGGTTCCCACTAACCCAACACCTCAAACATTAAATAGTATGTTCCGTGACTGCTTTTATTCATTTCCCATCCTTCTGAATACGAAACTAAGGAATTCCCAAACATGAGTCACATACCGAGAGATAAACTAACAGACTTTATGAAATAATTCTCCAGAAATGGTTTGTTCATTCTTCCCTAGAAACATGCGGTAAAATCAATTCTCTACTTGATTGCAATAAACAGCCAGAAAACCGAGCCCTTTCAATTTCAACAGCAAGAATTCCACCTGCTTTCTTACAATCCAAGTCGTCCAATGCAAGAATGTCCTCTCACAATGGCAATCCAGAAATTTACTATTAACATGCCGAATAAGACGCATGTCTAGAAGACCAGAATCCTCTTCATATTACAAACTATGTAACTTGACCAGAACAAGGAACATGAGTGTAGAAAAGAACTATAGAAATTCATGTATATCAAAGATAGATACAGCAAATACATCACCAGAAGTTAAAAACTTTGTACCCATGATAACAACCATCATGAATGCATATGCAAGTAATATCATATATGCCACAAAAACTAGCAATTCGTCCAATTGTACTAAAAAAACACATATAGTTTCACATCTTTAACAGAACTAGCAGATACTAGTAATAAGAAACACCATATTCTTTAGCTTAAAAGTAGCAGGGGGCAACCGAGACCTATATGACTACAGACATTAAAAAGTATGATTTTGTTGGTCACAACAGAAATTACATAGAAAACAACTTCATTCAATGCAATAATATTAATCACCGAATGCTTAAGAAAGGCCACTAGGAATCAACTTGATTAACCTTTTGTACTAGCTATATCATAGTTCCTTCATAGTACACTAACACTGTCAGATAAGAGGAAGCTTCAATCATTTAGTTTTCCAAGACTTCAAGTCTTAGAGCTCTATAAACAGAATTCTTGACATCTCACATCCAGTCAAATGAACTAACACGCATGAATCATGCTTATATGTTAATCTAGGTCCAGTGGAATACATCAATAACATGTCATCATGCACTAAATTCTCAAATTTGAACAGGTTCACTCACTCATCCCAACTAGAACCAGCAAAATATATGGACACACTATGAAAACATATAGAAG
The DNA here is from genome assembly GCA_001974805.1 of Corchorus capsularis. NCBI lineage: Eukaryota > Viridiplantae > Streptophyta > Magnoliopsida > Malvales > Malvaceae > Corchorus > Corchorus capsularis. Next base: position 4,155 of record AWWV01012425.1, read on the forward strand.
AAGAAAAAAGCATATACCAATTGACACATTTTGATCAATTTATCAAACTCAAAGCTCTTCAAGGCAGTAAAAACAATAGGAGAAAACAACTGGAAGGCAAGTAACAAATACCTAGCAAGGCGAGTGTAGAAGAGCTGCTTAGACAACTCATTGCATTTTTCCACAGTCGGTGGCTCCTGAATGTATTGCTTGTTCTGCTCCAACAACTGCTTGTAGTAAGCAGTTCCGTGCTTGGAAACGAACTTAGACGCTTGGCACGCCTTCGATTGCAACTGCTGCAACTTTGACGCCATTAACTTCTCACTTCAACTCTACACCATATATAATAAGACACACAAAAATGAAAAATTAGATTTCTTTCTCGAAAGCATGCCTTGTAAAACCTAAATTGAAAAAGAGCATGGAATCAGCAACATAAAACCCTAAAAATCAACATGATATGCAATAAATTATGGAAATAAAAGAACTATGAATTGTGATCGAGCTATAACATCAATAGATCTGAAGAATATAATAAGAAAAAGGAAACCGAGAGATGAATCTAAAAACAGACGAATTGTAGATCTGAGCAAAGGAAGTGAATCGAACCTTTTTGATGAGAGAAGAAGAAAAGGGAGCGCGTTATCGATTGAAGGCAAAGACGAGAGGAGGATGGGGACTGGTCTTGGCTACACTCGCCGCTTACCTCAGACAGAAGAGCTAGAGACTGACGAGCGAGCTTTTGGGGATTAGTGGATTCGTTCGCCAATGTGCTGTGGGGTTTTAATTGAGGCTCTGTTTTTAATTCTTGTACTTTGTAGGGATCAACTTGCAATTTCAACGATATTTTCATTTTTATTCATTTGAGATTTTCCTAAAATATTCATTTGAGATTTCCTCTTCACAAATTGTTGTTTGGGCCTATTCTATTAAATCTGGTTTTTTTTCTTTCTTTATTTTAGCTTTTATCATTGGGCTGGGCTCCATACCTCCTAGTCTTAAAGAAGAACCTTTCACCTGATCTTATCGGTCCTTAAAGCAAATGATCACCTCAATTAAAAAGAAAGAAAGTTCAATCGATTCAGTACTTGTGTTGCTATAATATTTAAAAAGTTTTTTTTTTGGCACAAAAAATATTTAAAAAGTTTAAAAGAAGGATTTAAATTTGTTAGTGGAAATGAAGGCATGCTTGAAGTTATTGGATGAGAAGGCCCAATTGGGTCTATCAAAAGCCTGTTTGAATCGATGGTTTTCCTTTTCCATATTATTTTCTCATTCTATGACAAAAAAAAATATATTATTTTCTCATTCTTTTTCAAAGGGTAATTTTTTTTGGGAGAATTCCAGTTAGGTGTATTGGAATTCAAAATAATCAACGAATGGTTGTATATGGGAAAGTGATCATTGTTTGGTGTAATTATCTTTATTTGGTGTAATGACATCATTTTGTAGTGTAATGAAAAATATATTGAGATACCGAAAACATCCCCACTTTTATCTACAATTTTCTTTCTTATGCTCGTCTTCTTCCCTTCAACACAGGCCCCTTTTGAGTTTCCTTTATACATCATTCTTTTTTCTTTTTTAAATCTTTTTACAACCCATCATTTTTTCCAATCTTCCTTCAAAACCCAAGAATCTAGATGCCACCACTGCTTATGTCGGCTTCAACCATTTATTTATTTCGTAGATTTTATAACTTGTGAATTGTGAATTTAATTTTTTTAAAATTTACAAAGAAAGCATAAAAGCTTATTTTAATTTCTAAAAATTCATGTGGGATTTAAACAAACTTTTTGAGGATATAAACGGTGATGGAATCAAGGTTTTGCAACGCTTTTGATATTTTATTTTTGGAGGACAAAGTGATTTCGTTTGAAGGGAAAAGATTAGGACATAGAGAAGGGGTGAAATAAATATATTTGTGGTGATTTTTCTGAATTTTATAAACAAACCCGGGTGCTGGATAACATTATAAGCATTGCAGTTTATATCTTTGTGTTACATATGAACAATTACTCATTTGTTACTTGCCCTTTCCAACTCCCACAAACAAACAAAATAGGAAACCAGGTTACCTATTGCTCAAAGTTCTCTTTTATTGCAGGAGGATGTTGTTAAGCTTTTAATTGAAATACAAAGAACATGAAAGGATAAATTTTCTGTGGTTTTTTATAAATTTTAATGGGTTGAAATCGACTACAAATGAGAGGAGAGTAGTTCACCGACGATGGAGGAGAAGCTTTGCCAACGGTGGTGGAATAGAACAGAGAAAGGAGTAAATGTGTCAGGGACAAGTTTGTCTTTGCATACAACAAGTCCATTACACTTAAAAATGATAAATAAAACTATTACACCAAATGTCGATCACTTTGTGATATACAACCATTCGTTGATTATTTTGAATTCCAATACACCTAACTGAAATTCTCCCTTTTTTTTTTTTGGTTAATTCAAAGGGTAATTTACTTATACAATTTAGGAGACTTAGAGTTATTTCGAGAAAGACGAAGAATCGTAAACCATCTCTTCTTTAATTAATTTGAATCCGTTTTCCAAGTTGTAGGTTTATGAAATGTTTATGTAAAACTTGAGCTCTATATAGATGTAGAAAACTTGAAGGCCAAGTTCAATCTTCACCCTTTGCTAAACACTACGATTTATATTTTCCCCTGTTCACATAATATAAATTCTAAATGTAACAATTTACCTCATTTGAAGAGATTCCGTCAAGATTATTTTCCAAAATTTTCACATTATCATATTTACTTTTCCAATTGCATATATGGAGTCAAAAATGGGAAATTAAAAATCACAGAAGTATTCATGCATAATTCAATGTATGCAATCTCATATATTCTCTTAAATTGGTTTGGTTTAATTACTTTTGGGCCAGAACCGTGAAAGGTTAAAGTTATCCCAACAAATGTGTTTTCAAATGGTCGAACTTGTGTCTTTACCCCTCGTCATGGTGGAAGCTACTTACCAACTCAACCAATCATTTGTTTGTTGATATTATTCTATTAATATATACACATGAAATGCTTACATTAATTGTAAGGCAGAAAGCCCATCTCTTGTCAATTCTAAACACCACAAATCAAATTAGAGTACTAGTACTAGAATAGTGAGGTAAAGACTTTCCACTCTTAGCCTAACCAATTAATTCCGAATTGTATGATAAAAATAGATATAGTTTTCACACAGTATAATATTATAGATTTATAGTACAATAATTGAATGCATTCCCGAATATACTCCATTCAACTCGTAGTTGTACGGAGAATAGAACCAAAAAAAAAAAAAAAGCACTGGTTGCTGGCCAATACATAGTTTCATGCATAATTAAGGTGGCCAATATATGGCAGAAAGAGGTTGGTCTTAATTATTGGATAGATAAGAGTTTGATTTTGATTGAAAATAAAATTAAATGATTAGTTTTGGTATTATATTGTTTGGATATAATGTGTTTGGACTTTAATTTAAAAACAACGTACCATCTTTGACATGCTGCCATGCCATCCTTTCCTTTTCCCTTATTACAAATTCCATCATCAATTTTTTCAAAACTTTTTCCAATAAAAAGGTGATGGGATCGTGTTGATGATCAAATGTGGACCAATGCCTCCGTGGGTAGCCGCAGATTTCGCAACCAAACCCAAAAAAATGGCCTTCTAATTAACATTTAACACTGCAAAAATATACTATATTTGCATGCAACTGTTTGGTTGGCTGCCAGGATGTAATTACTTGTGATTGATCATCTGTCTTGCGTGGCAGTTATGATTGGCTTCGCGAGCCACGTGGGTCGATCTCAACGGCTGCTATTTGTATCTCTTGGGTGTTTGGCTGACTTTTGACTAGGAATTGTTTGTAGAATTTATTTGTCAAAATAGCTAGCTAGAGGAGGAGTTGGTGAAAATAGAATCCTAACAACAATATGTTCACACGTGAGGCAACATGCTCTATTAAATTCCTTTCAAAAAGTTCAATCACTACATATAAACGCTTTTTATTATTGTTTAATTATATGGCCAAAAAAAATTTATTGTTTAATTATTATTATTATTATTATTATTATTATTAATTATCTCGTTTTTCACTTTCATCTCTTTTTTAATCAATTTCGATTCTTTTGAAGTTTACTACTCCCTCTGTCCCATATTATAAGTGTCCTTTTAGAAACTTTATTTGTCCCAAAATATAAGTCCTTTTTTAAAACCCAATGCAACTTTTACCTAAGTTATCTAAATTACCCTTGTTAATGGTAGTAGAAATTTAGTTTGAATTTAATTTATCTATTGACTATGAGGGAGTCAGTGGGAGGAGAGAGACTTAGTGGGGGGAGAGAGAAGAGGGACAAAATTGGAAAGAGAAGATAAAAGTTTATAGAAGTTAGAGTTGTAACTACTTTTCTTAAACTTTGTGATACGGTCAAAATGGATTTATATTATGGGACAGAGAGAATAATTAGTTTTACAAATTTTTGTGTGTGTCAAACCAGATCAGAGCACGCAAATTCAGAGTCAGGATTTTAATGATTTCAAATCATACATACATATATATATATATATATATCTTATGAAGGTTAATTAATTATACTTACATTATTAATATCCCTACCGGATAAATTTGGATGCTCGAGGAGTTGTGTATTTCAGAGAAGTTTTATATCATCCTACTCTTTTATAATAACAAAAGTCCTCAATTGTCATTAAGCATGTATTTTTTTTATTGTTGTTGTTCAAAAGCTTTTTTTTTTAGAAAAATACAATATTTGAAAATCTCATTACAATTAGATAACATCAAATGAGAATTCATTTTTTTTTTTATCCGGCATCCAGGGCTAAGCTCTGATTAATCCGGTTCCGACCCGCGTCGCGCACCTGATTATGGTGGGTGAGTCTCCCAACAGGGGCAGCTGCGTACGCAAGGTCTCAAACCCGAGACCTGCTTAAGCTGAAACAGGCCGCTTACCACTTGATCCAACCCCTTGTTGGTCATCAAATGAGAATTCAATAAATCCAATAACAAACTAACAAAACCCACATATAAGGTGACACAGGCCCGCATGTAATCTATATATATATATATATATATATACACACACACACACACGGGTACCCTTTATATGCAATGGTAACTTAAACCTAAGATCTAATGGTTTCGTGGAGCATGCACCTACCATTTAGTCAAAGACTCGTATATATATAGGCAATATTATTATTAGCTTATTCAAACAAAATATATAAAGCAATTAATTAACAATCATAAATTATTAAATTATTTATTCTAAAATAATTTACTTTGTGTTTCGTTTAGAATTTAAAAAAGGATTATAATACGTAAATATATTAAAAGTCAAAAAAAGTAAACTCTTTTAGAAAAAAAAGTTTTAGATAGGGAAACTCAATATTAGCATTTGTCTTCTTCCAAAAATTAGAAATTCAAAATCACCACTAATTTATCCTTGTCCATAAAATTGATGCTTAATTTGTGCAAACCATTCTATCAATAGGAATTTGCCTCCTTTTTCCCATCTAATCAACTATTGCTAGATTATGTTAGCATATACAATTTATGATTAGAAAAACATCATTTCATAGCACATAAACATGATTTAATTAGTTGATGAAAAGACTTTCCAAATAATATACAAATATAGATAACAAATTTTCTTCAAAAAAAAATATAGATAACAAATCATTAAGGTCTAATCACTCTAATAATAAGATGTAATCACTCACAATAATCTCGGTTGTTTTTCTTAGATCACTAAACGGTATGATTAATCCCGATGGCCCATTAGTCGGTGTTTAGTTAAGATCATACGCAAACTTTATAGAGCTTAATTAATAGCATAGAATATCTTATCTAATATAGTATATATAATTATTAATACAAATCAAGCCATGCAATCCTTTCAAAAAGTATCTAATTATTAATTATTAGTACATCATAATCAAGCTTAGTCTTATTGAGTATGACCCAGATTATGACAATTGATAGGATCAACTGAAATATGTGTTGGCCCCAAAGGAAAAAAGAAAATAAAAGAAAAGAAAATAAAATAAAAACTCTAATGTCAAAGGATCAAAAGTCCAGCTTTCCAACCTATAGCTAGCCATGAGAATTAATTAAGGAGGGCATTTTTGGCGTTTGGCTGCTATTTTATTCATATTGTGATCTTTCAAACCAAATTACATTACTATTATAATTATACAGCTAAAAATAACTTTAATTATTTTGATCAAAAGAATGTGGTGATGATATATATATATAGCCAACTAATAGTACGATTACTTAAATGAAAGCTCATATATAGAGATTATAGATTTTCAGTTGAAACCAACACTTTTGATTTGGTGTCATATATATATATATATTAGCCAGCCTACTTTGCTAATTGAAAGCAAAATTATATGAGAAAAACGAAAAAGAAATCGATATAGATGATCATGGAAATTGTTTTTAATAACAAAAAGTTTGCTGTTCATTCAAATTATATATATGCAAAGAAAAAAAAAGGATAACGATAACAAGGAAAATAAATAGTGTGAATTGGTTTCTATGATTTCATAATCATAGGTGATATTAATCAATTGATTTGTATGATACACAAGCTGTCACATCATATACACATGTATGGCTTTTTGCATGGTCACATCATCACCTGGCCTAAAGCATTGCAATAAAAGAGTTTTTTTTTTTTTTTTTTTTTTTGATGACATGAGAATATTTTTAATTAACCATATATACCTTGAAGGGAAATAAAATTTTGGTGGAGGAGGAAATTTTATTTACTTGATTGATTGCATTTTATTTATAAAAACAAATCAACAATCATGTCATTTGTTAGTAACTTTTTAAATCAAAAGATACATCAGTTAGTCAATTTTTAGTTGTCTATTTGATAAAGACTTTAAATGAAGGTATATTATCAATTTATCATCAACGAATTATAATATACCAAAACTAGAAAAGGGTTAATGGAATATAATGGGAATATATATAAGATCATCCATACATATAAGTAAAAAAATTAATCTCGAAAACCCATAAAGATTATACCAATCTATTACTTTGATTTTATTTTATTACTAATACTATCATTTAGTTGACACAATATCTTTTTGGTACTAACCTCGCCGGCATCCGGTAATTAATCACGTTGAGTTCTAACTAATTCAGAGTCAAGTCGCGTCGAAGTCTATATAAAAGAAGTTTTCATAGTGGTTGTTTTTGTCATTCTCAAGACTCGAACCTGATATCTTATTTAAGTGACATTGAGCTAATATTTCAACTCAACCCAAGAGGTGTTAGTATTTAGTTGACACAATATTGAAGACTTGGAAGCCATTTTGACCTTCTACCTATTTATATAAGCATGATTCATGACACAATGGAGCCTTGTGAATTGACTTCCTTGGTAATTGGTTGGTATCTAATTTGATTAAGTAATTTTTTTATAGTATTTTAGCTGCGGGTTGCGGATTCATAACTCAAAAGCAAACACATATTTCTTGCTAGAATTAAATAATGACTAAGTCAAAGACATTAAAAATTAATCAAAAGACAACAATAGTATACATATATATATTAATTTAACAAAGTTTAGGTGACAAGAGAATACAATAGTAGAAGAATTTCTTCCAAATTTTAATTTAATAAAAGGAAGAATTTCTAGGGAACTTGCTTACCAGAAGCAAGAAAACAAGAATATAATCGCGTACACCTAAACAAAATCATTTCTTTTTTTGCTTTACAATTAAATTGACACAAAAACCCAATTCTCCAAACGGGTTAACTCGTCCAAAAAGAATCTAAATATGACTATATATAATTACTGATTTACTATATATTAATTCCTCCTTCGTTGTTCCATGAATTTATGTATTCTTTCGAGTGCAATTTCCAGAGTCTGTTCACTCATGTTGGCAAAACAGACTCTGAACCATCCTGGTTCAGAACAATGGCAAGAAGATCCTGGAGAAATGTTGAGTCTCACTTCGTTCAAGATAATTTTCCAAAGAGCCAATTCCCCTTCTCTTGTTTGTTCTTCCAATAATGGACTCAAATTCATCCAGCAAAATAACCCAGCATTTCCTTCCAAACACTGGATTCCAGCATTCTTCAACCCTTTAATGATCATATCATATCTTTTCCTCAGTCGCTCTCTGTTTGTCTTTATGTAATTCTCTGTAAATTCCTTGTTCGACAACATGCAGGCCAAGAGATGTTGTGTTTGGGAAGAAATCAAAGTGAAACTCGACATCCTTCTTGCTGTTGTGACAACCTTGTCGTTGTAAGAATATATTGTTCCGACTCTGAAACCTGGAAGGCCGAGATCTTTGGAAAGGCTGTAAACAATGTGAACTCTTTCGGAATTCTTGTAGGAATTAGATTCCAGGATTTCTGCAATGCTTATGAATTCGGATGAGGAAAATGTTGATCCTGAGTAGATTTCATCAGAGACAAGGTGGATGTTTTTGCGTGTGACGAAATTAAGAATCTCTTCCAGGGTTGATCTTTGGATTGTTGCACCTAATGGGTTTGAAGGGTTTGTTATTAAAACTCCTCGAACTTTCAAGTTCATTGATTCTGCTTCTGAATATGCAGCTTCTAAAGCTTCGGGTGTAACTTGGAAATTGTTTGAACTGTCACAATGGATTGGCACAATTTTCACACCAGTTCTCCATCTCAGATCTCTGTCAAATCTGTGAAGAAACAAAAAAAAAAAAGAAGAACTTCAAATCAGCAATAGTTTAAAGATTACAAATGAGGGTGGGAAAACTGGGAATTGCATGAAAATGAGAAACTTTTTTTTTTTAAACGTTCTCAAGGGGACAGCCTGAGCCTCCAACAGAAGGTTTCAGGTTCAAATCCTGGGACGGATAGGACGAAATTAGGGATAGTAAAAAAAAAAAGTTTTTATTTGAACTTGTTCTTACCCTGGATAATATGGAGTTGGAACAAGCAAAGCATCACCAGGATCTGCTAAAATGAATGTTAAGAGTTCATTAGCTGCAGTGGCGCCAGCAGTCAGGACAATTCTGTCAGGGTCGAATTTTGCTCTTCCTCCTCTGATTTGTTCCATGAAATTCGCCATAGCCTGGGGGTGCAAAAATGAACATGGTTTAGTTTAGCCAGGTTGTCTTTGTTGTCTGAAATAATCCTGGAAGGTAATTATAAAAAGGAACATTTCTTCAAGTTCAAGGAAAAGTACCTGTCGGAAAGATTTGAGTCCATGGTAGTCTTGGAACAAAGCATTTTCTTTGAAACCAGGAGCTCCTTTTCCCCAGCTAGATGCTTCAGAGTGCTCTTCCAAGTATTTCTCCAGTAAGTCAAATGAAACCTGTTGAGAATAATTAGGAAACAACAAAAAAAATTAGAACATTATTACATGCAAATTCTAATCATTTCCATTTTATGTTATTACAAGTATGTTATAACCCATGTTTTGTCCTGAAACTGAAACTTACTTGATTTTCAGCCAGTCCCATTTGTATGACTCCTGACTGGTTTGTTGATTCATGGTAAGGGTTTTCATCGTATGCTTTCCATCCTGCAAAGTATGGAGAGTCTTCTCCATGAGTTTCAGAAACAGCAACCTTAGATAATCCAACAGAAGGTTGCTCAATCTCAATAGCCATGTCTGAATTTAATGTAGCCTGTTCTGTAAGATCAAGAGCTGGTTTCTTGACAGGATAATTTTTTTTAGAGGCAAAAAAAAAAAAAAGAAAAATGGGAAGAGTAAGAGAAGAAAGCTTGAAGAAAGCTGAAAGCTGATGAATGAAAACCTTTGTCAAAGACTTGGCCTTATATATAGGATCCAAGAAAGAGAAAAAACCCTTTGACACAGAAAAAAATGCCTTGCAACTTGCCTTGGGTCTTTCAGTCAGTAGATAAAAAAAAAATTAGGAAAAAAAATATCAATGATTGATTTTGTAGAGTAAGCAAAATCAATGGTCACCCTTTTACAGATTAGTAGTATTTATCTCCAGTGACAACTGTAGCTTCTGTCATATTATATCTTGTCAAATCTTTCTTTATCTCAATCTCCATGAGATCCATACCAAATATGGTGGTTGCATATAGGGGAAGGTTGGTGTCTACTTATAGACTTTTAATTCTTCAATTTAATTTCTTTTTTGTTATCTGCTTTAAAAATAATGCTACTATACTTATGTTTAAGTAATTGGGTAATTGTTTGATACATCAGCGTAAATTTTGGATTCCATAAGTAGGTTGTGGAGTTGACATAAATCCATTTTTTTTGATTAATTAAGTTTTAAAGATGGCAAATTATATAATACACTGGCGGTGGAGTTTAGAAAACTACACAAGTGGGTCCTGAAGGGTGACATGTGTCCCTTAGGGACTAGATTGAAATATTTAAAATTTAATTAATTCAAAAAATGGACATGTATCAACTCAACAAGCCGCTTGTGGAGTAAAAAATTTACACCGTCGATGTATCATATAATTACCCTTTAAAGATTTCAATCTAGTCCTTAGAGGACACATGTCACCTTTAAAGACCCGCTTGTGTAGTCTGCTAAACTCCACCGGCGGTGTATTGTATAATTTGTCTGAGTAATTATAGTTATTAATTCCCTAAATAATTAATTGTGATTGAGTTTTCTTTGCAAGTCCCCACTTCTCAAAACCTATGACTAATCAAATCCCTGTTTTGAAAAATAAGAAAATTTTCCTGATCATCAGTGAAATTAAACCATATCTTACATAAAGAATATATATTACATAGAATTATGTCAAGAAAATCTAAGAGTAGTTAAGTTTTTCTGATGACTTGACAAAGATCCTAATTACTGAAGATTAAGATTCTGATTTGCAAACAAAGTTGAGACAAAACAGAAGCTCCGAGAAGATCTGATGGCCCCCACTGATGCATTAGTTTCGAACAACAGAACTTATATATACCTTCTTCAGGGGTTTAAAGATTTCCCATGCTTCCTAATTGTACATTAATCTAATTTAAGTACTAATTAGCTAAAACAATCAGGGGGTTTATGATTTAATCATTTACTTAATCATCATCATATAGTAACAATGATCATTATAGGGTCGTTGACATTATATCATCAATCATTTATAAAGTCAAATGCTTTGTTTATTCTGTTATATATATAGTACTACTTCCTAAGTACTTCAAAGCAGAACACACAACATTAAGTTTTGTTCATTAGCAAAGATGATTAACTTTGTTAATTGCTAATTAGATTCATTCATTATATATATAATGACATTCATTTTTCTGATATAATTAAATATATAGAGGTATATGCCGTCTGCATGTAAGTTAAGATATTTGTCAAGATTATGTTGGTTTTTTTCTCTTCTGCTTTGAAGGGTTTTTATTAGATTTCAACTAACACAGGGAATATATAAACAACAATCTCATAAGTCATAGCAAGAGAGTCGAAAGAGAAGAAGAATATGCCTTTTTTTTGCATAATATGATGGGATCGACGTGGGACTCAAGATTTTGGTATCTATGTGCAAGGAATTCAACAGCATAAGATTAAGATTCTCAATCAATAGATTGCATATACAAAAAAAAATACTATATATTTGCAAAATATATATAGAAATTAAGAACATGAAAAATGAGTGGTCGATGATGACTGTTCATCGACTTCGGCCTCTGCAAGACAGACAAGTATCAAGCAAGAGTCATCCCATCAGATTTGGAGAGAAAAATTTTCCAATTTTTCGATTTTTCATATAATAATACTACTACTAATTAACAATGTGTGTGTTTTAAACTTTGGAATATAAGTACTCAATAATGGGCAATTTCAGCATTATTTTCTTGTTCTGATGGTTGGATATGCTTGTCTTTCATCCTTAAGAACTAGGGTTCAAGTCCCGGTATCATTTTGAAAACAAAAACCAATTAAAAAAATTCCACTTAGTTATTAAAAAGATGATAATTGACAGAGATTACCTGCAGAATCTTACTTAATAAAATAGTGATGAGTGTTTTAGGTAACTCCAAGTCCAAGCTAAGAAGGAGTCTTAATTATAGACTATATATATAATTAAAGTCTAATTAGTGGAATCCAACTGATGAGCAACTGGAAATGGAAGCACCCCAGAAGTTGGGATTTCTGAAAAGAAAATGACAGGCCAATTGGCTTTATAGGGAACTTACAACTGGATAATGTACCCCTTCACTTCACTCAATGACTCAAAATTTGGATTGTGATGAGCAAAACCTAGCAAAGCTAACTGTTTGTCAACATCATTCATTATAATTAAATGGGGCCAAATTTGTCACTCTCAAATGCTTTGAATATAGACTAGAAACTGAAAAAGGAACCGTCTTAATTACTAGTAGTAGTATATATGTTCTTCCCTTCATATATATATATATATATATATATATCTCTCTGCAACAATTTCTGATGTTGCCATTCCACCAGAAACCCTGACAGAAATTTGCCCTTCCTTCGTCATCTTCATCCATCGCCGACATGCGGTCAAAAAAACTTAAACACCCTCTCAAAATCACGATAAGGTTAACTTGTAAATATATCACGTACGAAAATTCTCAAGACAAACCATATTGAAATTATATAAAAAGACAGAGTATCTCTGTTCCAAAATTTATGTTAAAAGGTAAAGAGACCAAACAACCTGGAAGGTTACATAATTTAATTACCCTAAAGATCTCAATGAGGTAAGCCTATGATTATAGATAAAAGATAAAAAGGTGAGTATATATATGTATATTTGCATCCCTATTAGCAAGCATGAATCTTCTTGGAAGATATATTGCCAATGAAGACATGCCACGTCGGAAATCTTTTTATTCTAATAATGCTAAGATCATGTTATGAAATTATAGAATATTGGGTAGTTTAGATATTAATACTAACTCTTTCTTTATCCTATATATATGCTAAGAAAAAAAAATATAAGTTTTTGCAATAAGATTATGCTCATCACCCCTTTCCCTTCATTATAAAAGTTCTCATTCGTCCTATAAATATAGCATTCTATTCCATGCTTACTAAAATTAAGGCTTTCACTTATTATTTTTATTTTTTTTACGTTTGATTTTCATTTTTAATATAAATAAATATGGATATAAAGATTCTTAGCGTGTTGGTACGAACACGTTTTGTGAACCCCATATAAGCATATGCATTGTTCTATAAACATTGGCTCATCATTGTCTTCATATTGGAAATTTCCTATTCATTGATGTGAGCAAAATTATGATCTTTAGCCCTACATATAGTACACAATAGATGTTCTTTGACTTTTGTTTTTCTCTTTTTTCTTCTTTTGTTAACCTTTTTTTTTAGTTATATAATTGTTGCTATACTTGTACAAAAAGCATATTGCATATATATAAGAATGTGATCCACCGGCTTCCACATGAGTTTTTTTAAAGAGTTTTGACTACTAATTAATGAACATGATTCAGTACAAAGACTATTCAAAACCGGTCTTCATCATTAGCTAGCTCTTTGCATTGCATGACTCAATCGATCGTTATCCTATAATATAATCATTCACTACAAAGAATTATATATATTTATATATCACATTATTCCTTTCGCTAAAGATTCAATGAAACTTGATTCTAAATTAATCGAGAATTTGATATATCTAATTACGAGTAGAACAGAAGAAAAAATTATATCTACATCAACTTGCTTAATAATATAATTATGTACTATTCATTTTCCCGTACAAATGAATATTTATTTAGCAAATAATTGAATTAAACAGATGAGCCAAGAATTGCCTTTTTGATGAACGGAATTTTCTATATTTCTCTCCTCCATGTGCTTGCTTCCTCCCGCGCATTCTCACCCCTCACCTCCGCCACCCGCACACATATCTTCATCATTATTGATTTCGAATGATTAATTTGGTTAGTAACAAATTTTTTTTAGTGCACTTTAAATTGTGATCCTTGAACAGCCAACAAGCCTCCATAGATCATTACTTCACCATATATATATTTTTCATTTCGAATTCTCGCACATTTGGTTCCCTTCTTCATTTCTTTATCCCACTTGTGGGATTTTGAAGTTTTTTTTTTTTAATATGAATATTTTGATATCCAGTAATCACATTAGATCATGAGTCCTGACTAGCCTCAAGTCAAGTCATGATGTCAGATCCTAACTGAGAAAAAGCTTTAATTCCGGCAAAGTCCCAACACTTATTTTTCTCATTCACGAGACTTGAATCCAAAATCTTACCTGAAAGGCAATAGGGCATTAAACTCATTCAGCTCAAACCGGGGCATTGGTGGATTTTGAAGATTTGATCACTTTAATTCTGGTCACGAGGCCTGAGCTTAAAAATGTATTTAAAACTAATCCAGCACTTTGCCAACCAGGCAGCTTTCTCGCAAATAGCAGCATCGATCGATATACTATATGTCTATATCACAACCATTACTCGTTACATTGCAACATGACTTACATTGGAACTCTTGAAATAAGGGTTTTTAATATATGTATTCATATGTTGTTTAATAATGACCCGCACGATTGATCACCTCGTAACTTGATGGAAACATATATACACATGCTCTGCCAACTACGAGTAGTAAATATTTACTGAGCATAATTTGCAAATTGCAGCACTTTTTTCTTCACCTGTAGAAGTCGAACCTATATAATTCGACAAATACCGGCCGTAAAGGACAAGAATTACTTAAAGTCTACAACATTATTTCTTCTGTAGACTTCAATTATATATACCCATTTTCAATTATATACTATCTATTTGCAAGCATGTGGATATAGATAGTATGATTATGACCAATAAGAAGTTACTTTTAGAAGAAAATCTTCTAAGTCATACTGAAGACTAGTCCTCCTTACAGCTAGATAGGTAAGAGTACTCAACATAAATTGTACAATAAGGACTTGGAAGTTTGTAAGGAGACCTGTAAACTTCACTCAAATTAAACTTTCCAAGATTTTCTGACCCATTGTATCTTAATTAGCTTTCAAATGCCATATGCATATCAATTCATCCCCCCACCAAGTTAGGATCGCATTTGGGTTCATACCTATAACAAATTAAACAACAGTTTAGAAGGAACTCGATATCCTTTAAGTACTGTTTCGAATTTGAATATATAAAACAACAGTTTAGAAGGAATCAATTCGTTAACTTTTAAATCTGGTTTCAAATTTGAGTATCCAATATGAGATCCAACGTATGTAACTCGACTCTAGATTAATTTAAGACTAGCTAGTGTGACAACCGACCGAGTGACTAGTATATTAAAAGGAACAACTTGTTACCACCAACAACAATATTGGCCAAGTCAATAGAAAGTTCCTCTCTCTCATTGACTTCACCAAGAGCATTAAAGAGGTAATTCAACAAAGAAAGAATGGACAAGGAATATATATTAATACACCAGCTAGAAAGTCATGCTTACCAGACAAATTTGGAAGAAAAAACTTTGATTCGCAAATTATATACAATCATCACCATATGTGGCCAAGAAAACAAAACTTAATTATCACCATAAAAGCATGAAATGATAGACAAAACTCCAGGAATCCTGCCTCTATGCTTTAGAATTATCACTTAATTAATCTTACGGCCAATGGGAAAAAAGAAAAAAGAAAAAATCGTGTCCTTTTTCTCCACCATGTAATTAGAGTATTAGAGACCTACCTCTATCACCATCACATGTCAACAAAATCCAAAGCAAAATTTTAGATTTTTAGACAGCTCAATATTCAATCAGCTTTGGTCCTTTTCATGATTTCAATCCTAATTTTCTTTTGCAAAATACGGAAAAAGAAGATAAGAAGATCCTAAATAAATTCCCACCGACTAAAAACTTAGTGGTAGTTCAATATACCTAAGCTATATTCATAATATTCAATGCCAATGTGTACATTCATATATATTGTTTGAATGATATGATGATTAGGATAAAAAGGAAACCCCCAAAAAATTGAAAGATGGTATGTCAATTTTTTCTGCTTGAATTGCAGAGCTTGAAGCAAATTTATTTAGGCTAGCCTACGTACAAATATATGATATTCTTCATGTTTGAATTTCCAATAATTTCCTTATATATATAGAGTTCTCATCATGAAATGAAACTAAAATAAGTACAATATAGTTAGGAAATGGTTCTTTTTTTACTATAGAAAGTTCAAATGGACAAAGATTGGAGCACATTAATTAATTTTTAGTAAGTCCCAACTCCCAAGTAATGATCATAATCATAAAGAAATAATTAAGGTTTGAAGACAAAATCCAGAAATCCTGAGCCTCTGCCTCAGAATCCATCAATTGCCTAAGGAAAAGAAAACTCTTGTCCTTTTTTTCTTCTCCATATGTTCTCAGAAACCTAACTCTGTCAATATCTAATGTTGACAAAAAAATCAAGCTAAAACTTTTTAAAAAGCTTCTGCTATTTTGTGCTGTCTTGGCAAGAATATTGAGTTATCATCTATTTGTGCCTGAAATTCTTGTTAATCCGGTCCGAATGGTGACCCGACTCGATACTTGTGGAGCTACGAATTTTGTGGATTTTTCCTGGAGGTCTGTGATAGAAGCGGAGGGATCGAGCCGAAGACCCGAGACCTCCTAGTCCGAATAGGGACTAAATACCTATGTTTATATAAGTGGTCTATATCTTGTATTCTTGATGTATCGTTTTCTCCCAAATTAATAAGGACTTCTCTCTGCCCGTGTACGTAGATCAAATTGATCGAACCACGTAAAATCTTCTTGTTCTTGTTTATTGTTTTAGGCTAGTTTAATCGCAACACATAGAAATTAAAGTTTTCCCATGACAGCTCTTGTTTGCTAACTGCACATACATTACTAGTAAACGTTTAAGTTTCTATCTTAATTAACCCTCTAATCATCTGATTAGTAACTAAGCTCATCATATGGTTGTAATTTAGTTAGAGCAACTTAATTAAGTATGCTGCCTACTCTATATTCCCCTACCTTATTGGGTAATCTTTGGAGATTTCATTCCAAGTCATCATGATGGGTTTAATTAGATTCTTAGGTCTTTTTGATATATTATAGTTTCCTAACTGCTAGGCTTAGATTTTATATTTATTTGGTTTGCAGCTAAAATGGCTTGTAATTTATGAAGTGGTATACTTCATCATCAAGATTTAGGCAATAAGCTGCAGGTGAAACCATACCAAAACACTCTTTCTCCATCTTATAATTAGCAGTAATTCATATATTTAAAACCTAGTTGTGTGTTGGTTGTGATCTTAATAGAAGATTAATTAATAATTTATTTATAATAATTATGCAAAAGTAGCATAATCAATAAGCATTAAGCTTATAAAACCAACCAAACCATATTGTTGTTTTGGTGAGAAGGTTGAATTAATTAAACTAAGCAAACCAAAAATAAAAAATTAAGATTCTATAAGGTCAAAGTCCATATTTGGTACCAATTAGAAGTTAATTAATAGATTATATATGGTTTGACATTAAGAGTTCCTATATTTGTTTATTGTTATAATTAGTGGTCTTCATGTTCATAATCCAACTCTTAAAATTTTGTATGGCTTGATTTATTATAATTGTAATAATGTATATGCACTATGTGAATATATTATTAATTGCTTTCTTAGTTATAAAAATATGTTTCTTATGAGAAAGTAAACATTTTATCTTGGAAGGTCAAAGGAGTTTTTTACACTAAATTAATAGATCTAGTTGTAGATTATTTTCATAATTTAATTAGGTTTGGATAAAAATAAATTGATTTTTATATGAATTAAAAATTAAAATAATTTTTTCTTTGCACCAAGAAAAAAATTTAAATAGTTTAGCATGAAAATTGATTTTTAATAAAATATATATTCAATGTTCCTCAAAAAAAAAAAAATATATATTCAATGATTACAATTGTTATGTCCAATTATAAAAAGAGATTTCAGCCTAATATACACTACCCATCTGGGAAAGGCCCAATTATTAGAAGAAAAATTCTAGCTAGGAGCCCAATTCAAGGCCCATATTTGCAGACGGTGTCGTATTGATTATTGAATTTTAGAAGTAAAAAGCCGAATACATGCTACTGGTACTCAAAAGCTCAGTTGGTTTGTAAACGGCGAAAGACGACAGAAGAAGCCGTTTCCATGGCTTCAACATCGCCGTCGGCTCTCTCTCCGCCGGAGGTCCCTATGGAGCTACATGCATGCAACCGGAAAAAACTCCTCGATTCTCTTCGAAAGCACCTCTCCGACTCCTCTCGTCCCCTCCACGGCTTCGTCTTACTGCAGGTATCCTTAATTCACTCATTTCTAATCATTTCCATCCATAAACGCATTCATCGATGTTGAAGTTCTTCGGTTAATTGATCAACAACAGGGAGGCGAAGAGAAAACGCGCTATTGCACTGATCACTGCGAGCTCTTCAGGTACCTCACCATGGCTTGCTCTTCATTGACCTTCCGGTTAAATTTAAAATTGCAATTCGGTGCAACGTAATTATAGAAATTTAATTGAAATCTATCGGTTCTCAGGCAAGAGAGTTACTTCGCTTATCTCTTTGGTGTGATAGAACCTTCTTTCTATGGTGCTATTGTAAGTTCTTCGGATTAATTTCTACTTTATACCGTTTTTTTTCTTTTCTAGAATTATCGTTTTTTAACTGTGGACTCTTCTTTTTAGTTAGAAAGTTATGAATTAATAAACTGTTGAAGTTGATTAAGTTATCATTTTCCACTCATTGAAGGACATTGCAACTGGGAATTCGATTCTATTTGCGCCTAGGTTACCTGCTGATTATGCTGTTTGGTTGGGAGAAATAAAGCCCCCATCTTACTTTCAGGTTACTTGTAGTATTATGTATTTTTCTTTTTTTGTCAGTTTGATATTTCGGTGCATGCCTAACCTTAGTTACTTTTCTTGTTTATATTCTTGTTTGCAGGAAAGGTATATGGTAAGCATGGTCTATTATACGGATGAGATTACTCAAGTCTTGGCTGACCAATACAAGGGATCTGGAAAACCTTTATTGTTCCTCTTACACGGTCTCAATACTGATAGCAATAATTTCTCGAAACCTGCTGAGTTTGAGGTTATAAATCTTGTCCTTTATTCTACTTCCACTTTCTTTTGCCTTCAGAACAGGATGATACTGTTGTATAGGTTCTAGTGTACTCTTCTAATGTCAGATTACTAAATTGGTGCACTATTTTTGATTCAATATTCGCATGTTGCATGTTACATGTAAGTTCAAAATTGTTAGTTTCAATAAGGCTTATACTGTTTTTCTCTCTTTCCCTCTTTTTAGGGAATAGAAAATTTTGAGACAGATTTGAGAACTCTGCATCCTATATTGACTGAGTGCCGTGTTGTTAAGTCAGAGTTGGAGCTTGCTCTTATCCAATTTGCCAACGACATAAGTTCTGAAGCTCATGTCGAGGTAATTATTATCTTTATTGCTTCAACAACAATTGTCTAATATATGTTTCTTTGCATATATAAGCGAATGATTATCAGATATAATCTGTCATTCTTCATGTTTTGAGAAGATACTTTGTTGGCAGTAACTTAGTCTCCTTGCTTTCTTTTCATCATCTTTTACTTTACCTGCATTCATTAATTTCTTGGCAAAATCATTTCCCAAACTCTATTGATAATGATAAGGTTAATTTATTATTATGTTCTATTGAACTAGGTTATGAGAAATACCAAGGCAAGTATGAAGGAATACCAGTTGGAAAGCATGTTCCTTCATCACACCTACATGTATGGTGGCTGTAGGCACTGTTCATACACATGCATTTGTGCCACAGGTGAAAATAGGTGAGGCAGACTCGGTTTCTGATTGCTTTTTGTTCAGTAAATGCCATGTAGTAACAAGAGAAGACTGGAGCTGTTTTCATCCATTTATTCAGGATTGACCTTTTAAACTAAATGCCAACGATATGAAACTTAGGATAGCTAATACAATTGTTTTAATTTCCATTATAATATCTTGTGATTATGAATAAACTTTTGCTTGTCAAGCGTTGTTAGTTCAGCTTGTTATGTTGTGTAATTTGAGAAATTTACTGCAGTCATGATTTTATTTTGGAAACGGTTACTTGTCTGATTAGTATTTGTGCATGAATATGGTGATATGAGACTCCATCAGAATAACAATATTTTTTGCTTTTATGGTGTAGTGCTGTTCTACATTATGGACATGCTGCTGCTCCTAATGATAGGGTATGTCCTTTAATGTATTTAATTTATGTTTGTTTCATCTGCATTAAAACACCACCATCTCAGCAGTTTTATTACTTGATTTAGCTTTAGGCAGTCATTTTACTCTTTAGCAATGAGGGTTTGATTTGTTCAAGTTACTCTGATAGCCTTGAATTAGTTGGTCTTGGTAAGGTTTGCAAATAATAATGCCCTCTTGCAGACCTTAGAAGATGGAGATATGGCCTTGCTTGACATGGGCGCTGAATACAGTTTCTATGGATCTGACATTACATGCACATTCCCTGTGAGTATGCGTATTTATTTTGCATATAAATTATTTGCCTTTGTGTATGCTGAAAAAGGGCCCTACACTTTTCAAATTGAAGCATTCAAATGCAACTTCACGAGAATCTCAAAATTCTGCTATGTCTGTGTCCTTCCCTAGATCTCCCAGTTTTATGATATAACATTTCCATAGCATCATACAATCAACGGATTAATACCAAAAAAAAAAAAAGAGATGGCATGTCTTCTTAGCTTTCACTGAAGATGTGAAGCAGAAACTATAGGGTTTGCGTGTCCAACTTTTGTGACTTTTTGGGGCTGAAGTGAAACTTAAACAAGAAATATAGTATATTTATTTTTATGGCTTAGTTGCTGTCATGTCTCTTGCTGCAGTTTTTGTACCACACTTTTGGGATATGACTGGGTTTCTACACTACCTAGAGGATACTACTATATCTTAGGAAAATAAAATTCTCCCATGCTACTTGGTGTGACAGAACAGCTTATTCTTTAGTATTTGGCAGTAAAAGTATCCACTCTAAGTGCATCCTATAATGTCTGCAGGTCAATGGGAAGTTTACAAGTGATCAAAGCCTTATATATAATGTAAGTTCTCTACTGTTTGTTTAATAATTGATAGGAATTATATTAAGTTTTCTCCTGTGAGAACTCATACTTAATTTACTATTGAAGGAAAGGGGGGGGGGGGGGGGGGATGAACCCTTTTGGCTTAGTTGTCATTGTCTGATCTCCTTTTTCTACTTGCTATATTCCCCAGGCTGTCCTTGATGCTCATGATGCTGTTATAAATACGATGAAACCTGGTATAAGCTGGGTAGATATGCACAAGTAAGGCCAAAATGATAATCTCATGATATTAACTTCCTTATAATTTCTCCCTCTATATTTATACCTAAATTTGTTTCTTCTTGTTTCCATTTTATCCATTGCAGATTAGCTGAGAAAGTCATTCTGGAGTCACTGGTAAAGGGAAACATTCTCGCTGGGTAAATTCTTGATGATATACTTAATTCTTTCATTTGCTTCTTGTTACTACTATAGAAGTGAATTCAAATTTATAAGTAGCTTCATTTTTTTTATTATAGACATGTTGAAGATATGATGGGTGAACGACTGGGTGCTAATTTTATGCCTCATGGTCTGGGCCATTTGTTGGGTATCGATACTCATGATCCTGGAGGTTATCCAAAGGTCATTGTGATTAACTTATCTGCTTATGGATTTGATATCTGTGCTAGTCTTACGTTTCTTCTCATTATATTAGTAGCTATTTTTTTTCATTTCCCCTGATTGGTTTGGAAGAACTTAAAAATCTTGCAGGGAGTAGAAAGACCAAAAGAACCTGGTTTAAAGTCTTTGCGTACTGCTAGACATCTCCAGGAAGGAATGGTAAGTGCTATTCTCTGCCTTTTTGTTGTCACATGAGCTTGCCACTTTGGTATTATACCTTAACACAGTATATGCAAGATTCTGAGTTTACCGGTTAAACTACATTGTTTTTATAACACAAATTTTGAAATCAGAATCAGGTTTGCCTTAATAGGATCTATTAGTAGTTTTTCTTAGAAGTGTCATCTATTGTTATATTAGAGACTAATCTTTGGTCTTCTTGTTGTAGGTGATAACAGTGGAGCCTGGATGCTATTTCATTGATGCATTGCTGGTTCCAGCTATGAAAAATGCAAACACTTCAAAGTTCTTCAACCGTGAAATACTCGACAGATTTAAAAATGTTGGAGGAGTTCGAATAGAAAGTGATGTGGTAATCTATCTACTAAATCTATAATCACTCGAGTCCAAAATTTCCTACTTTGTTTAAATTTACATCTATAAGTATGTGAATGTTTCAAATATAGTTTAAAACACATCAAATCACAATAAGTGATTGTGGAAATAGAAGGTAAATTTTCCCGCGCCGTTTATGAACTTAATAAACCTAAAACTAATAACGTTCCTTTTGTTCCCTTGTAGCTTGTCACGGCCAATGGTAGCAAGAACATGACCAAAGTTCCTCGGAAGACATGGGAGATTGAAGCAGTAATGGCAGGGGGACCATGGCCACTCGGCAAGGCATCTAATCATTCTGAAAATGGTGGAGAAGCCAAAGTTTAAAACGTTATTGCTCCTGAAAATATTGGAAGATCTATCAGTCTTTCCTACTTACGTTGTTGTTGTGTAAAAAAAACATGCTTTCCCCTTATAAATAAAAAGTCTTGCATGAATATTGAATTTGAATAGTCGAAGATGAAAATAAATCAATTGATGTATATAATTCACAAAAATAAAACAACGCGTTATCTGTGAAGGGGAGGAGGGGACTGAGTAAAACGACGTCATTTCAATTAGTTGATCCTAGTGGCTAGATATTTATAATTTTTAATCATATTTTAAAAACTTGGGGGTCCCCCTAAAAATCCAGAGGGACAAGACATCCGACATCAATCGTATTTAAACACAAGTAAAAAAACAGTATTACGCCCACACTGGAGCTGGTAGTCTGTCTCTGTTTCAAGCAAAAGCCCTCACAAAACCCTAATCAGTAATCGCCTCTGTTTTCCTCTGCAAAACCCTAAAGAATGGGTCGCCGCAAAAACAGCAACGCAGCTCAAACCTCGACCAACTCTTCGAACAGATTCGAAGGAAACAAGATTCGCTTCCAAGACGCCGACGACGAGGAAGCCGCCACCGTCAGCTCTAACCTCGACGATTCAATCGTCGCCAATGATAAAGCTACTGAAGATGTCTCCATGGGAGAAGCCGACGTTTCCCTTGTTGATTGCGCCGCTGATGATGATAAAACTAGCGCTGATTATTACTTCGATTCTTATTCTCACTTCGGTATATTTTCTTCTTCCTCTTCTTTCTCTTTAAGATGCAGTTTTTAAGTTTGGATTCTTTTACTTTTTCTTCTTGTTGATTAAAAAACTATGGCAAAAGTAAGGATTTTGAGTGTTGGTTTTGATTTTTCCTATGAGGAAGCTCGGAATGAGGGAAAAAAGTTTCAATCTTTAGAGCTTGTTCAGCTTAATGCCCTTATTTTTATTTTTTTTACATTTAAGTAATTTATTGAACTCGTGTGGTTTCTGGTTACATGGTTGAAGGTTTAATGAATTAGCATGCCCATCTTTGGCCTTGCATTGAGTTTAAAATGTTAAAGTTGTATATAAGTGCATAACTTTATTTATATTCTGTGCTCGCCTTTCTTTTTAAGCTTATTCTGACTTCTTTCCTTTTCCCTCCTTTTTTTGTTTATGCAGGTATTCATGAAGTAAGTGTGCAGCACTGGGGCTGTTAAATGCAGATAATTATCTTGTTTGGATATTGTTTTTGATATGCTTGGAGCTGAATATTTGTGAATGACTTTGTAATATGCTTGTTTTGCTTTCTGAAGCTCACTGCCCCTATGAGTTAATATGTCGTGCATGCTATTCAAAAGCATTTACATTTTGTATTACCTTTTAAATTAAGGCAATTTATATTTGATATTCTTGGTTACAGTGTAAGAACTTGGGTAGGGTCTAATAATTCTTATACTTTGTTGTTTGGAAAATGACTTTCCTGTATGTTAACCTGATAGTCCCTGTATTTCAGGAAATGCTCAAGGATGTAGTGCGAACTAAGACATATCAAAATGTTATTTATCAGAATAAGTTTCTATTCAAGGATAAAGTAGTTCTTGATGTGGGAGCTGGAACTGGAATCTTGTCCCTGTTTTGTGCGAAAGCAGGGGCAGCACATGTTTATGCAGTATGTGTTTCAGTTCTCCTTTCTTCCTTTTAGTACTGTTCAATGTGTTGTTACTAATCTATCTGACCAATTAGATTCGTATAATCCTGGTTTCCATCTCTTATTTGCCTAATGTGGTTAATATTTACCCATTCCTAGGTTGAATGCTCTCATATGGCTGATATGGCTAAACAAATTGTTGAAACAAATGGCTTGTCTGATGGTGAGGTCATTAATATTTGTTGTATCTTCCTGCTTGCTTTCATTTTCTCAGCTCACTGTTTAATCAAGAAATTTTTTATTGTTACAGTTGTCACAGTTTTGAAAGGAAAAATTGAAGAACTTGAGCTTCCTGTTGCAAAAGTAGATATCATCATATCAGAGTGGATGGGTTACTTTTTGTTGTTCGAGAATATGCTGAATACTGTGTTATATGCCCGTGATAAATGGCTTGTAAGTCGCTGCCATCATTGGCACTAAATATTTTTGTGGTTGCTGATATTGGGAATATGTTTTTGTAATTCTATTCTGTAATAGGAAGTTCTTTGATGATTCATTTTGGTACGCTGCTTAAACCTGATATCAAACCTGGAGTACATGTATGCATATAAAAGTTGGAAACTCAACTTAGTATATGTTAGATATGGCACATTTATGGGGCTTTATGTGTTAGGTGTTGGCTTAGATATAGGGTTAGTGCCATGTGGGGCTAAGATGCATTTTGAACTTAATTTGTTTGTTTTGCTCCTCAAAATAAATTTTTACAGTTGTCATATATGCTTCATTCTTTTCATTTAACTTATTCCTTGTGTTAGGTCGATGATGGAATTGTTCTTCCAGATAAAGCTTCTCTTTACTTGACAGCAATTGAGGATGCGGAGTACAAAGATGACAAGATTGAATGTGAGCATAGTAGACTGCTGGATTGATTTAACTTCTTTCTATTCCTGTTGATATGTGATTATGGGCTTTCAATCAGTTTCCTGTTGTGGTTCATTGCAATTCAATTTCTTTATTCTTATATTACCCATCTTTTCTCCACGACCTTGTCTGGTGACAGTTTGGAATAATGTTTATGGCTTTGACATGAGTTGCATCAAAAAGCAAGCTATGATGGAACCTCTGGTTGACACAGTTGACCAGAATCAAATTGTGACAAATTGCCACCTTCTCAAGGTGAGAAATACATAAAACACACATGCCTTGTGCATACTTACTCGAGGGAAATTCTTTGGCATAATGTTTTTTGGAATTCATGTGCATTTTTCTTCTTTTGTGTTTCAATATATACAGACAATGGATATCTCCAAGATGGCACCTGGGGATGCTTCTTTCACTGCACCTTTTAAGCTTGTTGCCCAACGTGATGATTACATCCATGCTTTTGTTGCATACTTTGATGTGTCATTTACCAAGTGCCACAAATTGATGGGCTTCTCTACAGGTTTGTTTCTTCATTCCTTCCACACTTTCATTTTTGACGTAGTCAGTAGATTGTAAATCCTTTTGCCTTTTCGATCTTTTCTACAAGTTTACAAGTTTTACCCTGGCAAGACATCTGCACAGGCCTGAGGTTTGGTGCAATTTATCGAATATTTCTGATTTCTTCAAATTAAATCAAAATGCAGGGCCAAGATCGCGAGCTACGCATTGGAAGCAAACAGTTCTCTACCTAGAAGATGTCCTGACCATCTGTGAAGGGGAGGCAATAACTGGTAGCATGACTGTTGCGCCAAATAAGAAGAATCCCCGAGATGTCGATATAATGGTCAAATATTCATTGAGTGGTCGACGTTCTGTGATTTCAAGAGTTCAAATGTATAAGATGCGCTAATTTGTTGCAGCATTCATCGATACAGGTCATGTCTGCAACATCCACGAATTTATGGCATTGGCTTAAACATGAAGCTGATGCTCTATTTTAATGCATCTATATTCTAGTTTTCCTTAATTGCCCAAGAATGAGATGCCTCGAAATTGTTTTTTTTTCCTTGTACAATGTAACATTAATTGCCTGTAATTTTGATTTATATTCTTTCCTACAAGCGCATTAGGAAAACCAGAATCAATTTGATCATTTGATATCTGTAATGCCAATATCCTTTCATAAGTTCTGATTGCTTTGTTCTTGCTCTTTTTTATATCTAATTTTAAAATTCTTTTCTGAAGGAATGAAAAGCCAAGATTTGAGTCAAATAGCAGCAAAGGTACAAGCTTTATGTATAATAGCTATAAAGCCAATTTTAAAGCCAATTTTAAAGCCAATTTTAAAGCCAATCTTCTTTCTAGTAGAATTAAGAAGTCAAGAAAACAATGGACAATAAGCCACGAACAACCTTAAAAAGAGCAGATGAATGAGAGACGTTTCAACATATTCTGTATTAAAATCTGCAAAAAAGATTGAAGTTGCTAGCTACTTGTGACCTTCGGAGACCTGTGGATGAAAGGAAATAAGGAATCATCCAAACTTCACAAAATTCGGCAAAAAGGGGATTTACTTCCTCGAGTTTCTATTAAATCAAAATTCTTTCGAGTGGACTAGTAAAAAAGCATTATACAGTGAAGAAGTATCCTAAAGCTCTGCCTTGCTGGACTTTGAACGGGCAGCTTTAAATCCTCTCCACCACCTTTGTAACCGGAAGGAGACCTTGTTTGCATGTTTCTTCAATGCTTGACTTGCACTTTTTATTTCTTTGCTAATTCTCTGTTTCCAATCACCTTTTTTACTCTCCTTTTCTCTCAAAAGTTTTCCCTGAGAATCAAAATATATATCACAATCAAAACAAGGATCTTATGAAAACTTAATTTGCTCTGGAGTTTTAAATATGTACCAAATTAGATGGAAACTGTTCCTCCTCATCATCATCTTCATCATCACCATCTTCACCCAAATTCTTCGAGTTCATCAACTCCTCCCTTGAATACATTTTCATGCTTGGAGCCCCTGGCATACCCTGCACCACAATCAAATTAAAATATTAAACAAAGATGATCAGATATAAACATAAGCCACAAAAAAGCATGAGCAATAAATCTTCGACTACCTCCATGGATCGCAACATCTTTTCCATTTCAGCTTCTTTAGTTGGTTTGGGTACAAAAGGTTCTCCTGGAGTTCTATTCTGTATGTACCAATGAAACACAACAGTTTTGAGTGAGTTAATAAAGTTCAGCTATTATACACACATTATTACACAAAACTATGGAGATTAGGTGACTCAACAATATGTGAATCGAAGTTCAGCTATTTTACACAGAATAGCAAGTATCTACCTTATACGGGATTAAACCTTTTGTATTATTCTGAAAACTACACATAAAGAATTAATGATAAGAGAGCAGCATAGAAGAAGAAATCCTATTACCTTTGGTAATGGGGGAGGCTTGGTTTTGCATGATTTAGTCAGGTCTTTACATAAATAATTCACCAGTGACTCAAGACTAGGCTTGGCCGTGTATATATATTCAGCAACATCAGTATCAGAATACCCCATAACCTGAAGAAAGAACAGAAACATAAGCATGATCAAAATTACTAACACCAAAGGTAAAAGCTTGATGGGCTGAATTCTCAGTTTGTGCAATCTTGTTCATGTATCAAATTATCAATTCAACTACAGAGGGAAAACAATGCACAAAAATTTCACATGCTTAAGGAGAGACTAGACTGCATTTATCAATCAAATTCAAAACTAACACTTTGTTTATGTTATCAAAATTCTCACCTCCTGACAAGTTCGCTCGATTGTCTTACACTCTGAATTGCAAATACCTTCAGCATCCTGTTCGATTAGCTGTAAATAGATGACAAATTTCAGATCATTCAGATCATATTTCTATAAGTCTCAGCTTCCTTATACTTCGTTAATACTCAGAATCTAATTCCAAACGTTAACTAGAAAATGCCCCAAAACAACATAGAAAATCCAGCAAAGCAGAACAATTTTGCATACCCATTCATAAGTTACCTTACCTCTAACTTATCTCCTTGCTCTACTATATCAATCTTCAAAATCCAATCAGCTTCCTCCTTCTTTAAATTACAAACATTCTCCGCTATCTCAATGATCTGAAATTCTGAGATCTAACGACCCACCAAACCAAACAGAAAACGAAAAAAAAAAAATAAGAGCAACGAAAAGGAAAATCCCCACTAAAAACAGAATTCAAAGAAAGAAAATTTGAAGAATAAAAAGCAAACCCAGATGATAAAAATACCTTCTTGGGAGAGATCTGGGCTTGTTTCGATTGAACTTGTTGGTACAACTGCGCGGCCAGCTTCTCACAAACTTGACATTTGATGTAAGGAATGTCTTCTTTTCTAGCTACTGCCACTGGTTTCTTTGAACATAGAGAAACAGGAACCCAAGATGATAGTAACAAAGCTGAAACAAGAACAAGTATAATTTGCTTCATCTTTCCAATAGTACTCCCCACAAATTTCAGCTGATCCTTAATTCATAACGAACTGATATTTTTTTTTTTTTTGTTCAAACAGGAAAATATAACGAACTGATCGAAGTAGACTTCAAGTTCGTGTTTGTTAGTACTTTGTTTTGAAGGGGGCAAAAAAAAAAAAACCGAGACCGAGACCGAGACGTGTTTCGCTGAATCTGATTGGCTGATTCAAGGTTTTAAGAGATGGGGTCCATTTTCTTCAACCAATAGGATTCGAGAAAACACGTAGGTCTAGGTTTTTTTTTTTTTAGGGGCTGACCATTGGATTTGGAATGGATGACTTTGCTGACTTGATTTTCTTTGGTTGATCGAAGCCGTCCAATTTCGTATTAGGACCCCACTCATTTATGCTTACGTGGCTGAGTTCTCCAAGATGCAAGAACGGCCCAGTTAAACGATCATGGGCCGGGTCATCTTGGATCCTCATTTTAGTCTTAGGCATTGAACATTTAAGCCCAGAGCCCCGACATGTTTAATTCAATTAGTATTTTTTGAATAATTGAATAATTATTTTATTACATATATTTATAAATTAATCTTGTTCAAGTCGTGTTGGTTCATTATGAGGTAAAATTCTTCTAACAATAATTATCACAATTCACAAGACTCGAAATCAAGATGTTACTTAAGTTTTTTTTTTTTGTCAAAAAATCTTATTTAAGTGAAATAGGTGCCAAATACCCAAACCACTCAAACTAGCCAATTGATGGGTTTTTTAAAAAAAAAAAAAAATCCTTGTAAAATATGTCTGGCCAAAGAATTCCAAGTAAAATATGGTGAACATTAATATGGAGGATCTGCCATATTTTACCTGGTATGCCTTGCCTCATTAAAACTCGTCCAGCACAACTTAGTTAAATATTGAATGTAATTCGGAAGATCATAAGATTTGGATGGACTATTTACCATCTTTCATTTGTAACCCTAATATTTTGAATTAAGAAAATGAAATCTTTGCCTATTTCTTAAAAAAAAAATTTGTTGGTTGCTATTGAATGATGATCCTTCCAGTTGGCGATATGCAATTGGAACAACTCCTCAAATCAACCACTTGGATTTGAACAAGTAAAATTTGACATTTAGACCTGGGTAGCACATTTAAAATTTTTACAAAAAAAGAACCCATCTTTTTGTTTTTTTAATGTTTAACTAGTACATGGATTTGGATACAAGTAAAATTTGACATTTAGATCTCAATATCTTGAGTAATTCTCAAGATAACATCTCTGAATTCTAATACACTATTCTCATAAATGCATCAATTACAAAATTATTGAGTAGTATTAACATAAACACTGCTTCATTTTTTTTTATTATTTTAATATGTTGATAACATATGATGATTTCACTTTTCAGATTCCTTATATTGAAATAAGATTACCATCATGACGCATGTCATGTGATGATTATTGTAATTAAGTGATATTAGGAAATGTACCTTATTTTTAAAAATGTAATTGAAAGGAGAAAGGGAAAAAAAAAGTGGTGGACTGGGCCCAAACTTCATCAACAAGAAGTCTAAACAACACATTTTATGGACATTATGAGTTATGAGTTATGACCCATTGCTTGGCCTTTTGTTTTGTATATATATACTTTAATCATTGTTCAATTTACATTATTATTTCTTTTCTAAATCCTCATACACTGTAATTCCTCTTCATGCATCATAAATCAAAACATAACATGACAAAATAAACTACTACTAATTAGTTAATGTATGTTATTATCTGTTAAGTATAATAGGAAAGTTGAGTAATAGACTTTAATTTAATCAAAGAAATGCAATTTGTTGTGACATATGTCTTTGCTTTATTATGTGTTTTGAATAGACAATTAATAATCAATGAACTCTGAAAATGAAAGGAAAAAGATGAAGATTACATATCAACAAAATCATTATTATTATCAATATTATTATTATCGAAAAAAGATGCCATGATTAATCAATTTGAGTCACATGAACGGCAAGCAAACACCAAAATTGTTTAGTAACTTTGAAGGCCATATATCCATATCCATTGGTAAAATTAAATTAAAATTAGTAATACAATCAATGTTGGTAAGTAGGAAGGAGTTCATGTCTCTCAACTAAAATCTCATATTTAAATTTCTCGATAAAAAAAAGAAAGATGGTGGAAGAGTTTTAATCTGACATTACTCTAATTCAACGACAAATTAATTGAGATGTAATGCGTTTAATCTTCTGATTCGATTGCCTCTCATTTGCAGGACGATCGATCAGGCAGGGGAGTTTTAAGAATTTAATTTCCTTGTCCCATTTACGTTTTCATGTTCTCAAGTAGCAAAAAAAAAATAAAAAAATCAAAGCTTGAGATTTATTGTGAAAGATTTCAAATTAGGATTTTGTGATTAAGAAAAAAGAAGATTATTATAAGATAATAGAGGATTACAGTGCATTTGAATATTCATGAGTTAAAAAAAAAAGGACATGGTCCCACAAAAAAGGCATCCAATAACAAACTACCACATCACTACGGCGCCAATCACTCCATTTGAAGTCAAACCGAATGATAATCCCATGCTCTCTAATTATTATTCCCGAAAAAGGGAAACAAAAATGTGTTAATTGTTCACGGGGTTCACCAACAACCAAAGGTCATT
The DNA here is from genome assembly GCA_001974805.1 of Corchorus capsularis. Taxonomy (NCBI): domain Eukaryota; kingdom Viridiplantae; phylum Streptophyta; class Magnoliopsida; order Malvales; family Malvaceae; genus Corchorus; species Corchorus capsularis. The sequence continues at coordinate 35,451 of AWWV01012425.1, forward strand.
TTGGTAAAATCAGAAACTCCCGTCGGCTCCTAACGATGTCGTTTTAAGTGCACAAGTATATACTCATTATGTACTAAGTTTTTTTTAAATACTGCCGCGTTTTTGACAGAATTTGACCGGGCGTTAAGATTTGACCAGAGTTAAAACAAGTAAATCTAAATCCATTTGTTCCCCAAAAAGCGTCGGTGGAGCTTCACCGCTTCGATTGGAAAGAGAAAAAAAAGAAAAACAAAAGAAAAGAATAAGAGAGGAGAGTTTTCGAAGAGAGAAAGAATCGCTTCATTTATAAGCCAACAAAAACCAGAGGCTTTTTATTTTTCGAAGAGGAGGGAAGAAGAAAGAAGCAAGAGAGAGAAGCTGTTTATTGAAAAAAATTTCAAGGCTTTTCTTTCTTTGTTTGAAGATAACAGAGAAAGAGCCACGGCCATGGCTGACTCTAACGATTCTTTTCCTCTACATTCAGAAAAGATCTATCTTGGTGGAGAGGTTCGTTTTTTTATTTTTTATTTTGTTACATTTCATCATTTCCATTTTTCAGGTCTTTTACTCTATTTTCTGCATTTTTAATCACTGAATTTGGTATTATAGTTGGGAAAAGAACCCATTTTTCTTCTTGTTTCCTAAATGGGGATACTGGGTTGATATGAAATTCAATTGATTTTAATTCAGCAATAATTGAGAATTTAGTAAAATGGGTACCACTAAGATCTATGCATTCCTTATTCGGTCAAATTTGTCTTTTGTATGTATTTTTCTCTTTGCTTTCACATTTTGGCAAGTTTTGCTTGTTTCCATTTTTGTTTTCAACTGTTTTTTCCGTTTTCTTACATAAAGCAATCATTTGTTTTTGCCCTCAATCTTCTTTGTCTTTTCACCTCTCTAATGGTAAATGGGGCAATCCTAGTTTGTGTCAAGTTCGTGCTTTTTTTAATTATTACAATGTGCTGCAATTTGTACTGGTTTCAAATTACAAAGATGAAAGATCGACCCCCATTTTTAGTTTTAGTTCTAGGTGTGTTTGGTATTTCATTTTTTTTATCTGGGTTTGTGTAATTTTTTAAATTTTATTTGTTGTTTGCTATTGCCTTTGGATTTATCTGCTTTTACTTTCCATTTTTGATTGGGTGGAGATTCTTTCCTTGTTAGTTTGCTGCTTCTAATGGCAGAAGAGGCTGGATAATGCTTTTTTCCAGCTATATTTCTCGGGATTATTCAAAGTGTATTTGCAGTTTATTGAAGAAACCTTGGCTGTACCTTTTTCCTTTTTCACCTTTTTATTTTATATGATATATAAAATTGTCTAGCTGTAAATTCACTATTTTTTTCCCTTTTTTCTTCAACCCAATGTCAATGTCTTCTTTTAATGTGAGAGAATCCATTCTCCCCTTTTAGACTGTATCTCTTTTGGAGAATGCAATGATTGATATGAGGAGCCACACAGATTTATATTTTCTTTTCTTTCTGCTTTCTTTTTTCTCTTTTGCATAGTTATGTTAACTTGGATTTTCCTAATACGGGTGAGTGCACATGGGAGGTGCTTTTGGTTTATAATATTTTTTAAGATAAATTAGGGTGGTTTTTTCTCTTCTTTCTTTTTTGAAGGGTCACATAGAACAAATGATTTGTCTTACATAACTGATAGCTATTCTTGTGATCAACTATTTATGTAGTTAGGAGCATCATGGTACTCGAAATCTTGCAATGCTGTTAAAATGCTTTACTGTATGCATTGATTAACACATATCCTATATATATACTTGTTCATAATTTGTGCTTATGTAAACATCTTTCAGGAGCATCATGTACGAACGCGCTGTGGTTCTGTTTCTGTTATAGTATATGGGGACCAAGACAAGCCAGCCCTAATTACATATCCTGATTTGGCTTTGAATCGTAAGGATAATGCTATCAGATACCATAGCCTTTTTCTCTTATTCCCAGAATTTGTGTTTGTTGTATTCATTTTGGGAGTATTCCTCGTTTGCTGATTCTGTAATATACATACTAATTCATTCTTGGTTTTTGTTGATTGAATCAACATGTCAATGCATGGACATTTAAATATAAGAGAAGTTGTTTGAAAGCATTTGTTTCTCTTAGTTGGTGTATATCTCCAAATCTACATTCTACTAATTGTTCTGTTAAATGTTTTTGTAATTTTCTTCAGATATGTCTTGTTTCCAAGGATTGTTCTTTTGTCCTGAAGCAGCCTCCTTGCTGCTCCACAACTTCTGCATATACCATATTAGCCCTCCTGGGCATGAGGTCTGTAAATTAGTTGGCATATGCTTGTTTGCTTCATTTCTGATATATAGGAGCTGTATTATCTCGTGCTAACATAGTCTACTAATTTTTAGATTCTATTACTTACATAATTTCTTTTATGGAACTTTCACAAGAGTTCTTGCAGTTGGGAGCTGCTCCAATTTGTCCAAGTGTTTCTCCACATTGTGTTGATGATTTGGCTGATCAGATCCTTGAGGTTCTCAACTTTTTTAGGTATTATTATTTCTACACTTTTCTATATTCTTTCATTCTAAACTTAGACCCTCTTTTGGCTGATGCTGCCAACTGACTTAAGATAAAGTTGCTTAGAATATTAGTCTAGAGCTATTAGATGTTGCCAGTGTCGATGTTGTGATTGAGGGTGTTTCTTTTCCCATTATGAGCATCTGGTTAACAGTTTTATAGTTCAGATTTGGTGTTACAACTTTGTTTCTGATGGCAACAGGCTTGGTACGGTGATGTGCATGGGAGTAACAGCTGGTGCTTACATTCTTACTTTATTTGCTGTAGGTCACCTTATGATCCTTTGAATAGTACTTTTGAATGTCTCTTTTACGTTGGCTAATTTACAAAGCTTTCCTATTGCAGCTGAAATACAGAGAACGTGTTATTGGTTTGATACTCATATCCCCACTTTGCAGAGCTCCCTCATGGACTGAATGGTTTTATAACAAGGTTCCTTCCTAAGATTGTTGGTTTCGAATAACATACTCTGTGCGTAAATTTATATCTCACAGCTAAGATAACTTCTACAATCTGTAGGTTATGTCAAATTTGTTATACTTTTACGGAATGTGTGGTCTGCTTAAAGAGTTTTTACTTCAACGTTACTTTAGCAAGGTATCCTACAATCTATCTTTTAAGTTTCTTTTTGTTAGGTACTCACTTATTGAGTAACTTGAATGATGTGATTTCTATAAACTGAAACAGGAAGTTCGTGGTACTGCAGAAGTTCCTGAGTCGGATATAGTTCAAGCATGCAGAAGAGTTAGTGCTTAAGCATCTCTTATTCTTATTTTGGTTTTAATTTCTTTCAGGCATAGCTTGTATGCTGAATGGTGTTTCTCTCTATATTACATATTCACCCTCTTTTAATTGGTGAATTCTCAAAAGTTGACATGGCTTATTCCTTTGCTTGCTTTTTATCTATAGTTGCTTGACGAGAGACATAGCTCCAATGTGATGCGATTTCTGCAAGCAATTAACAGGTACAATTGTGCTGCTGCTTTCTTATTGTCACTCATTTTTGCATATTAAGTCTTTATCATATTGAATAAAGAATTTTCAAGTGCTCAAAATTGTCTTTGTCCTATGTGCAGGAGACCTGACCTTACCCGTGGTCTGAAGAGACTCAGATGTCGCACCCTAATATTTGTTGGGGATAACTCACCTTTTCATTCTGAGGCACTCCACATGACATCCAAGTTGGATAGAAGATTTAGTGCCTTAGTTGAGGTAAATATTACTTATGCTTTGGGATTATTTACCTACCAGTGATTACAGTGTTTGCTTTAGTAGAATGATGTTGAATTTAAGGAATCCTATACTCATTTGGGGCCGTGGGGCATACTTTTATAATATCGGTGAACTATGGTTGCTATTGTATTGCTCGATCTATGCTAAACCGTGAGAGAATTGATTGTTTGTGCAGGTTCAGGCTTGTGGATCAATGGTGACAGAAGAACAACCACATGCAATGTTGATACCAATGGAATACTTTTTCATGGGGTATGGCTTGTATAGGCCTTCCCAGTTGAGTGGCAGCCCACGGAGCCCTTTGAGTCCATCTTGCATCTCGCCGGAGCTTCTCTCCCCAGAAAGCATGGGTTTGAAGCTAAAACCTATAAAGACCCGAGCTAATATTCAATTATAAAAAGGTGGAGCAAGATAGGGTTTACATTGTTTTTCATTTTTGGGTAAAATTTTTGGTTCTTTTTTCTTCTTCTTTGAAAAGAAAATGAAAAAAACAAATCAGGAAAAAGATTGTATAAGAAAGGTAGAAGCAGTTGGGCTGTAGATAAAAGGAATATAGGGGAGAGGAGAGAAGATGAGTTAAACCTGCATTCATTCTTTTTAGTCAGTCATAAAGCAGGAGTTATTTAACTTGTGTTATGTAAATCCAGAAAGAGGACTAGAAATTTATTTATGATAATGACGAGCAACCAATAATAATATTGGAGATCAAACTCCTTCATTAATCTCTTTCATCCTAACAATACATTACATTTCTGTTTCTTTTTTTTTTTTTTTTTTGTATATTTACAAGTTAATCTTAGCCGAGCCGGGTTAACCTACTATGGGGTAAAATTCTACCAATAATGATTTTCCACATTCACAAGACTCGAACCTGAAACCTTGCTTAAAGGGAATAAATACCAAATCATTTGAACCAATTGCTAACAATACATTACATTTCTTTCTTTGGTATAAGTATCCCTTATTTGTAAATTACATTTGAATTTGAAATTTGATTAATTTAAAGTCAAGTTTGATTTTGAATTCCGATTAATTTAAAATCGAGTCATGTGTTATCTCAAGTTGGATTGCAAGATCTATCTCCATGATACCTTAAAATCGAATTAAAATGTGAGTAGAATTTAAGTTATCTTAACAGGTAAAAGTTCAAAATTTAGATAGTTACATGATTTACTATTTTATACTACTTAAATAGTACATATAAAAAAAAAAAAAAACGAGGAAGAGTTTATTTTCCTTTGAACATATTTTAAAATACTAGTAGTTCTTTTGGACATTTAAAATGACAAAAATGGACTTATATATATTGAATAGTATTAATTGGCTACGATGAGTTCAGTTATTCAGTTGGCACCCCACAAAAACCAACCCCATTTCCCCGCCTGAAAGATTCTCTTAGCACAAATAAGATCAACAGAAGATTCGAAGCGGGGAAACAGGGGGCAGGGACAGGCGCCGGGGAGCCGCCTCAAAATGGCGGGGATAGTGGTGCTTTTTGACTTTGACCGGACCTTAATTGACGGGGACAGCGACAATTGGGTGGTGACGGAGATGGGCCTCTCCGACCTCTTCCGTCAGCTTCGCTCTTCCTTGCCTTGGAATTCCCTCATGGTTTGTTTTTATTCTTATCAGTTACCATTCAATTTGCTTTTACTTTTTAGTTTGCCCTATGCTTGGTTTCTAGGGAAATCACTTTGAAATCGAAATTAATGTTGACTTTTATGCTGATAAGCTACTAACATAAAATTTTTACTGCATCTCTTATGGAAAGGTGTTTAAGGCCTGATTGAATACTGAACAACGTGGTTTAGTTTTAGGTCTTAGAAAAGCTTGTGATTTGTAAGTACTTCAGACTTCAGAGTAAGTTGAAGGCTTTTTGTGTCATGAACTGAATTAGATATTTGAATCCAATTATTAGGATAGGATGATGAAAGAGCTTCATTCCCAAGGGAAAACTGCTGAGGAAATTGCAGAATGCTTGAAAAAGACTCCCTTGGATCCAAGAATTGCTGCCGCCATAAAATCAGCCTATGAACTTGGGTAGGAATCTAGACATTTCTTTTCTTCAGATTTTGTTCTTTGTCAAGTTCCCTGTTAATTTAATGTTGGTTTTGTCATGAATTTGTATGATATTTCAGATGTGACTTGAGGATTGTCAGTGATGCAAATCAGTTTTTCATCGAGAAAATCTTGGAACACCATGATCTGTTAGGTTGCTTTTCGAAGATCTATACAAACCCGACCTTCGTAGATGAAGAAGGAAGGCTCAGGATCTTCCCTTATCATGATTCAACCTTATCTCCACATGGCTGCAGCTTATGTCCTACCAATTTGTGCAAGGTAAAAATGTTTATCGATTGATTTACCAAATCGTGTGATGATTTCTTAGTCACTAATTCATTAGCTTTTAGCTTGATGATGATTGAGTGTTTGGTTGGTTATCTAAAAATGATTTGTGTCAAGCTAGGTTGAGTTTTGTTCCCACATATGCATGTCATAATAATGGAGACGTATTTAATTGAGAGCTGGCCATTTTTTGTGATTTGGTGTATGCTAAAATGGATTAATATGCGCCATCAAGTTTCAGGAAAGAATTAATGAATTGAGATGAGAGAATATATGGTAACTCTTGTTCTAATATTGTTATCTTAACTAGTCCAATGAGCTTTCTAAAAGGGTCTTTACCATGAAGTTTATGTACTTCTCTTTCTTGAAATAGTGAGTATGATGCCTATGGCATACAGAACAATAACACTGATTCACTTCTGTCAATTTTATCCATGTTGAATTATATTGGTTAGGCATCTGGGTACTTGGCTAAAAAATTAAGTGATGAATCATAACTAACATGGTTATGTTTTGCTGCATCATCATCATTCATCAGTCTTCAGCATACATTCCTTAGAATTTGGTTAATTCACATGATTAGCCACACCCCGCCAACGAAAGGGAAAGCTTTCTTGAATCCTTAAAATGAGCAGAATTTGAAAAGTGTGATCTTCATTACAGTGCTATATAATAGCTCAAATCCTTTTGTGGTCGCTTGCTCTTGCTCATCAACTGATTGATATATGCTGCCCTTCCAGGATCTCAGTTAACTTGGCTATTTAATAGTTACTATAGGCTAGTATCTCACCAGTTATATTCCTTGTGTTGCTATAAGATATTTTCTTTTGAATATTTGATTCCTCATCTTAAAAACTAGAGTTTCAACTGTGGTTTCAATTGTAGGGTCTAGTACTTGACGATATCTATGCATCTGCTCCTGAAGGTGGAAGGCAGAAGTGTATCTACCTGGGAGATGGGGGAGGTGATTATTGCCCCACTTTGAAGCTTCAGGACACCGATCATGTTATGCCTAGGAAGAACTATCCTTTATGGAACCGTATTTTTAGTGACCCGGCCCTTGTCAAGGCAGCAGTTCATGAATGGAGCAATGGTGAAGAGCTTGAGAAGACCTTACTCCACCTTATTAACACAATCTCCACGAAACAAAACACCAGTGGCAGCAATTCTTCTGAATCAAATTCATCCAATTGCAAGCTCCACATGTCGGTGTCTACGCCTGAAGTACATACTCGAACTCTCAAGGTTCCTCACTAGGTGATGATAAAGTCTCAATCCTGGATGAACAAGAAGGATGTTCTCATATTTATTTCTGGTCTTACAAGCAACACTTGGTAATTAATGTAGAACTTGGCTTTATCCTTAGGATCAACGTTGTTTAGTAAGCTGATCTGATTTACCAGTTCTTATTTACTCATGAATTCCAGTAATGTGACATGGTTGAAGATTATAATATTGTTGGAGGTTTTTTCAACTCGGATTTTCAATGAAGAACAGTTGAAGAATAGATGCATGCGGCATACCGTAGCCTAACTTTGACTGATCTTTTTTGTTTGGCCAAAACTTTGACTAATTAACGTATTCGATTTTATTACAATAAGTAAAATTTTTGTAAGGATGCCGAGTTTGGTAATAACTACAAAATTCATTACGTAAATAATAATCTGGTGCTTTTATTAAAAAAAAGGAACAAAATCAGGAGATTGGGCCAACAGCGATCGTATGCAATTATTCATCCACTAGCCACCTAAGGAAATCAGTTGGCAAGTTGGAACCAATGAGAAACTCTAAGAAATTGAACGGCCAAGATTATAAGATTCTTGATCAACAAAAAGCTTTAAAACCCAGTATCATTCCGGCATAAAATAGAACCGAAAGCAGGTCCACCAAACTCCAGGAGCCAAAAATACCTTACTTTTCTCTTACTTGCGGAACGGGAATCTATATCTACCAAAGGCAAAAGGGAAGAAAGAGAGCCCAGACGTGCACTCCTCTGACTTGTCAGTTGTTCGAAAGGACCAAAACATATAAAAAGTAAAAACCACAAATTTTCCGACCCAGTTCTGACCCGCACAGTTAAAAACGTTTCTTTTCTCTTCTTCTTCTTTTCATTTCCCTTCCCTCCCCTTTCAACAACCAATCTTGCAAAATCTCACTCTCTTTCTCTCTCTTTGGCGCTTCAATTCGTAGTTGAAAATTGAAATGGCTAAGAAGGGAGAAGAAAGAGAGATGGGTATGTTGTTTGATGGGATCATAGAGTCCATGCCTTTGTTTGCAAAGGAGTTGATTGCTGGAGGTGTTGCTGGTGGCCTTGCAAAGACCGTTGTTGCTCCACTTGAGCGTGTCAAGATTTTGTTTCAGGTAAAAGTTTGGATTTTTCCCAGCTCTTTGACTTGATTTCTTGGTTCTTGCTTTAATTCTGTCTCTTTACTGTTTGTAATTCTTGTTGGGGTCTTCTTGGTTATGATTTTCGTTGTTTACATTTGTTTGATGGGGTTTGCATCCATAGTTGATTTTCGAGCTTTTGATGACTTGTTTTGACCGTGGCTGAACTTAGGTGTAATTAAGTCAGTGAAAATGAAGATAATGTTCTGATATGCTTCAATCTTGAACATCACTAACTGAGAATTAGGAGATTTTACATATCAAACCTTACCAATGTTGATATTTCGACTTTCCCCAATAGTATGAAAATGCCTTCTGCCAGGGCCTTACTAAGTGATATCCTTACTGGAAGCAGATCAGTTATTCATGAAAGAATGTAGCATTTAATATTGTGTTGCAAGCTGCCAAGGCTGCAGTGTGTATAAGATGTGACGATTTACCCTGCATTAGTAGAGGATCAGAACTAATTCACTATTTTGTTTCAGACTAGAAGATCAGAATTTCAAAGCATAGGGCTCTTTGGATCATTTCAAAAGATTGCAAAGACAGAAGGCATTATGGGTTTTTACAGGTGGATGTACCACTCTTTATGATTTTCATGAGGGTTTTGCTGAGAATTTATCTTCAATTGCCAACTTAACTTTTTACTATGTCTTTAGAGGAAACGGTGCTAGTGTTGCTCGAATTGTTCCCTATGCAGCACTTCATTATATGACTTACGAACAGTATCGTAGATGGATCATCGATAGTTTTCCTGACATTGGAAGAGGCCCAGTACTTGATCTTGTGGCTGGATCATTTGCTGGAGGAACTGCTGTGCTTTTCACATATCCTCTTGATTTGGTTCGGACTAGGTTAGCTTTTCAGGTAAATAGTTATAAAGCTGGAGGCTCTTAGGAGGCTGCAGGCAAAATTTTTCTGGAGTGCCAGGGCAGTCAACACTGACACCCACTGGGTTTGGCTCCTTGCCTGTGAGCTACATCTTCTGAGCTCTTTCTGTTCCTCTGACCAAGTTATATTTGGTAGTGCAGGTTGTTAGCCCACCAAAGATTAATGTGCAAGGCATAGCGGGTTCAGATCAAGTTTATAAAGGAATTCTTGATTGCTTTTCAAAGACTTACAGAGGGTCGGGGCTCAGAGGCCTCTATCGTGGTGTGGGTATGAGCTTCAGAACTAATCATATAGCTGTTAGCTTATCATTCTTGTGGGTTTCCTAATTAATATGTGAATTTTTCTCAGCTCCATCACTTTATGGAATTTTCCCATATGCTGGTTTGAAGTTTTACTTTTATGAGGAGATGAAACGACATGTCCCCGAGGGGCAAAAGAAAAATATAATGGTGAATCTAGTATGTGGATCTGTAGCTGGTCTCTTAGGTCAAACTTTCACATATCCTCTTGATGTTGTGAGGAGGCAAATGCAGGTATTTACTACTAGGATCTGTCTCATCCATTTTTTTTAAAGTGATCACGGGGATCGTTAAAGTAACAGATGGAAATTGTGTTTTAGGTCCAAAGGCTCTTGGCATCCAACAGTCCCGAGTTGAAAGGAACAATGGAGACACTTGTTATGATTGCTAAAAGTCAAGGCTGGAAGCAATTGTTTTCAGGGCTGAGCATCAACTACCTGAAGGTAGGAAAAGGCCTGCCCTTGTATTTGATGGATTTTTATCACTCATTTGTTGCTAAGTTGAGCTTCTTCTTCTTCTTCTCTTTCTTCTTTTTTTTGGTCTTCTCCAGGTTGTGCCATCTGTGGCAATTGGTTTTACAGTTTATGACATCATGAAATCAAGCCTGAGAGTTCCATCCCATGATGAAGCCAGGATAGAAGTAGTGACAAACAAGAGAAATACCCAAACATCATCTCTCCACTCATAGTCGTGTGTACTAGTTCATCTCATTTACTCTTACACCAGCCTTGTAGAGCTCTGCTTCACCTTAATATTCTTACGGTATAGTTGCTGATCAAGTCAGGTCATCTAACTTGTACATTCCATTCTTTTAAGCTGTACAATAGCACTTCTGTAGGCCTCATTCTCCCAGGTCCCACCAAATAAATTTTGTAGAAGGTGCGTGACATATTTTTTGAGGGATAATCAGGTAGCAAACTCATTCATTAGAGTTGTAGCAGTCTCTCCACAAAGGTGACCAGAATCGCCAAAACTTTAGATTCATACACAATGTAAATAATTGGAGACATTAGTTCAATAAGAAATTTTGATTGCTTCTGTGTAGTTTCTGTTGATAAATAAATATCAAAGTTAGCTTCATGTTTCTGTCAGTTGAAGCAGAAGCAGATCCATGAATATATGTTTGTGTAAAGATTTGTATATACTGACAACTTTTGGTTATCACTAGTAGCTACAATGGTACTGAGGACCAAAGTTTTGATGGAAAGGCTATTTTGCTCAAAATTAAGTATCTAAAAGGTGGTAGGTTGATTGCTTGAAAGATCCAGGTAATCGAGTGATTATACTGATTTCTTATAAATGCTCAAAACAAATAGTGAAAGCGGACGGGATATCTCTTTACTTAAACTGGTGCATCTTGGTAGCACTATGACCTTGAGTAACAAAATCTTGGAGGAGAGTTCACATGGGTGCCTCATGTTCATGCAATTTGCAGAAAATGTCCCAGAAATGAAGTATGAAGTATTAAGAAGCAAAAAGTTGTTTGATGTGAACAAATATTTAAATGATAAGAAAAGGTTGCTATTGAATTTATTGAATGGATGTTAAAATTCAATAATCATAATGTACAATCCAAAAACTTTCCACAATGCCTCTTAAGTTACTCTGTAGCTGGCAACTATACTTTCCTTCATGCAGCAACTAATGTTACATGTATAATAAAATGAAAGGGTTCTCTACAGCTTTACCAGTAATCATTGCAAGAGCATTTACCATCTTTGAAATGATGAAACCGCTTGTTATCCCTCACAATCAACTCTCTCCCAACGATCTTAGACATGATTTTGATTGCGTTGTGGCAGTCTCCACAGATTCTCAGATTCTTAATGATCCTAAGAGGAGTCCTTGCCGGAGTACTAATAAGGCCATAAGCAATTGCCAAACGCTCACTATGGTATTGCAAGGCCTGTTCTTTTGCCTCCTGATCGATGTCATGAAGCACATACCTTGTATCAGGAACATACCCTGCTTCCCTCATCTGCCCATTCAGACCTTTCAACTTCTGATTTCCTTCTCCCTTGAAGGGGTTCATACACCGATAATCACTCACTCTGTTCTTTTCTTCAATCATGTTAACTATAGAAAGCTTCTTCCTTGGTGGCGCTTGGCGTTCATTCTCACTTCTCATAGAAGGGTCAAGCCCAAGCAGCAACTCCTCAACATGATCCTCAAGGTCAATATCTCCATGAATACGTGCAAAGCCCCTAATTGCCTCCCAAATCTCCACTGTTGGCTCAATTGGCATATTCTCAATAAACTCCAGAGCCTCGTTCAAATACCCAGCTCTCCCAAAAACATCAATAACCCCTAGATAATGTTCAATCCCCGGAGCTATCCTGTATACATTCTTCATCAATTCAAAGTACTTCACTCCTTCCTGAACAGCAGCTACACTAGCACAAGCCGAGAAAACCGCCAGAAAAGTCTCGCTATCCGGCTGAAACGCATCTTCTCTTATTTCTTCAAACAACAACAACCCATCATCCCCCTTTCCATTCACCGCATAGCAATTTATAATAAAATTGAATGAATCCATATTCCGCTCACGCATTTTATCAAACACCCTGCGAGCATCTCTTATGCTACCGCACTTTCCATAAACACTTATCAATTTATTGTTCAACTCAACGTCACCAGCAAACTTTGATCTTCTCAGGAATTCATTCACTCTTCTAGATGATTCTGGCGAATTCATATCCCCACAAGCATCCAATAACGCATCAAAAACATTATAATCCGCTAGAACACCTTGACCCATATAATCTAAAGCTTCATTTACCTTGCCTTCTTTGCATAGCTTCATCAAATCCACGGTAACACTTGGAAATGTCGGGTTTTCATGCGATGGGTGGTTTTCCTTCCCGTTATCAGTGTTGAGTCGGCGAGGGTTGGGCCGATTTTTGGCGGTTTGGCGATGAGTTGTGACACCTTGGCGGCGATAAGTCCTGGTAGGGCTGTTGCTGTTGGATGCCGCGTAGGTGCATAGAGGGTTGAGTTTCGTGGGGTTTTGAGAAAAACAAAGCTTTATCTTCTTCTTGAGAGCGGTAGAATGCTTGATAGTGATTGAAGATTTTAAGTGGGATGAGAAACTAAGGGAATTTCCCGTGTTTTGAAGGGATACCAACGACGCCATTGGTGTTTTTGCTTGCAGAGGCGCAGAGCCAAGCTACTATGTTTCCGACCTTGAGACCTTCGGGTGTCGTCTATAAAGATATTTTCAAACAACATCCCCTAAACGACACCGTTTATATGAAGCTTTTCTCCCTTATTGTTTAGTTCATTTCTTTCAAATAGTCATGTTACTTCATTTTTGTTAGTCGAAGTATTAACCTGAATGAACTAAAATGGGGCATTTCTTAATATGGCTTGCAATAACAACTGACAAGATACCTTGCCTGATTATTGCTGATTGTTCTGAAAGATACCATCCTATGTTATAACACACAACTTCATAACTAACCAGGCAAAATATCAAAGCCGTTTCAGTGCTTTAGCTGATTTGAAAATGCTTGCTGTTCTGTATCTGTTACTTGGACTCCATCAATGTTCCACGGGGCCATACATATCTGATATGATTAGGTTCAATATTCCTTATTAGTTTTTCCCATGTATTTGGGAGGCTGGACTTCCATAGTCCTACATAGAGTTAGAAGATATGCGCGGTCATATGTTTGCAGAGTGAACATCCATAATCACATTTCCTCATATATGTCCCCGGAACAAATACTTCCAGGAAATGGAATTCAGTATACATATATATCCTTCAATGCACCATTGATGGACAAGAGAAATGGTAGCTACTGAAAAACTAGACCATTAGCGGAGCAAAATTAGAATAAACTTGTCACACTCTCATGAAAATTTCACTCTTGACTTACTACCCTGGAAAACAAATTTGATTTGAAGAATCCTTTTTATGCTGCCAGACAATGGGATCAGAGGGTAATTCTTGTTGGATAGACACAAGTAGTAAAAGATAAAGCAATCACCAAGATGTTCTTGCAAGATGATTCAGTTTCTAAATTAGTACTTCATTGACAACATATCTTATAACATTATAATACATAGTCATGACAGCATTCAAGGCCTCACTGTATCATCAAAGCTTACAATATTCCATCTTTTATAGTAGCTTCAAAATGATAGCATGAAAACAGGATAATTATAAAGTATAGATAGTAAAAATCTGACAAAAATGAAACAGGGTTCTCAAATGATATAATCTGACCACTCAGAGATGAATGAAGTATGATCCATGGACTCTCCCGGGCATTCCTCATGCCTTGATGGTTTCTCCTTTCCTCCGACCAGCCTTGCTGGGTTCCCTACAGCTGTGGTTCGCGGAGGTACATCAATCAGCACCACCGACCCTGCACCAATCTTTGCTCCCGCCCCAATCTTCACATTCCCTAATATGGTTGCACCAGCTCCAATCAACACGCCGTCTCCAATCTTGGGATGCCGATCTCCACAAGCCTTCCCAGTCCCACCAAGTGTGACATGATGCAGAATGGACACATTGTTACCAACAACTGCGGTTTCACCAATTACCACACCAGTGGCATGATCAAACAAAATCCCCTTCCCAATCTTCGCCGCCGGATGTATATCAACAGCAAAAACATCAGAGATTCGAGAGTGCAACGCCAATGCTAGTGGCCTACGTGATTGATTCCACAACCTGTGTGCTACTCGATGAGACTGTAATAACACAATTCCCCATATTTATTAAGAAAAGAATTCCCATTTCCCCCCAATTGTCCACTATATCAAACAAAAATCAAAGCTTTAAAGCCAAATTGGTTTCTACAAAATCCAGTTAACATTAAGCAAAACCTTTATTTCCAAAGTGCCTAAAGGCTATTCAATCATAACAGTCCATGTCAATAAGAGATTTGATATATAAAGAAACATGTAAGTTTAACGATATAAAAAAACATAAAATTAGAACCAAATAAGGTATATACTTCCTTACATATATGCAAAGTGCCAAAAGGCTATTCAATCATAACAGTCCATGTCAATCAAGAGATTTGATATATAAAGAAACATGTAAGTTTAACGATATAAAAAAACATAAAATTGGAACCAAATAAGGTCTAAACTTCCTTTCATATATGATATTTTAAGTGTATACTATCCGGTTGATTGAATAGCCTTGAGGAAATTGAAATGTGAAATTACCTGGCAAGCCAAGAATCCTTTATAATTAAGTAGGCAATGAGAGTATGAAACGCAAGCAGGGTCCCTAACGCGAGCGGCACGGAGGTCGGCGACGGCGGCGGCTCGAAGCGAAGGGTCGGAGGAGAAAGTATTGAGAAAGAGATCATAAAGGAGCGTGGAGAGCAGCGTAGAGGAGCAGAGCTTGTTCCCCAGATGGAAGGAAAGCGAACGTTCCAGAGAGGAGTGAGAGAGGATCGTTGAATAGAGGTAGCTAGCGAGAGCCGGCTCCGACTCGGCGTCTCGGCGTGCCTCGGCTTTTATCTGTGCCCAAACCCACGCCTCGTCGTCTTCCTCCACCACAACGGGTGTTTCCGTCGCTTGAGAAGGCTGCGGAGAAGACACGGGAGAAGGGTACCGGAGTTCTCCCGCCGGCATTTTTCTCGATGGTAGCGAGCTTAGCTAAGGATTTGATGATGTGGCGATGCGAAGGCGGAGTTTTTACAGTGAAATGATATCGAAACAAATAAAAGATGAGAGAGTTCTTGACTTTGGGAACCACTTGCTTTGCTTTCAACAGTTCTGTACAATTTTCTTTATAAAGTCTGTGGACGCGACACGTGGAAATATTTCCTTACCTGTGTGTAAATACCGCTTAACTCCTTTTTTTTTCTTTTTTTTCACTCAAAAAAAAATTGTTTTTTTTTTTTTCATCTCTTCCTTTTCCTTTTGTTTTTGTTATTTCATTTTGTCAATGCTACTTTTTTTTGCCCAACATTCAACATTGTCAATGCCATTTAACTTCTCTTAAAAATAGAGAATGCACTTTGAATTTGAAAATTATTAATTTTATTTTCTTTTGGTGGAAATTAAACTTATTTTCTACAAAAATAATTACCAACTAATGTACATGTCCGATGCAATTCGATTATCGTATATGAACAAGTACGAGTTCAATATGAGTATCAGTATCTGATAGCACGATTTATACCCAAAAAATTGCTACTAATAAAAGAGTCAAATATTATTTGACTCATATTTGGTTCATGGCTTGTGAAATGTGAATTATGTAAAAAAAAAAAAATCATGTATAAAATTTTAGTCAACCCAAGGCAGCCCCATAAAGTACAATGTAAGATGAACAAAAATTAGATTACAACTTGACAAATAACAACAACAAAGCCTCTCAACAAGAAGTACTAAATACTGTTACTATAACTTAGCCGCTGCATGCTAGTACAACATCTTCCTAAGACATACAAAGGTTACAACTTACAACAAGGGTTACAACAAAGGTAAGGAAAAGGATTGAACCGGCTCCGGCCTTAACCCAGTGAGACACACTTGACTGTCCTCAGGCAGTAAGAACCGTTGCGGGTGGGTGCTCCACAAATTGATGCACTGCTACCACCATGATTATTTGGGTACTGTGTGCTAAAATAATTATTAATGCTATAATAATTCAACTGTGCTGCCAACATTTTCTGTTTCCGTTAACTGTCCTCCGGCAGTAAGAACCATTGCGGGTGGGTGCTCCACACTTAGATACACTTCTACTACCATAATTCCAATTATATGAATTATAATTTGAATCTGCATCAAAAGCATGAGGTGTGAGACTAGTAACCCTCAACCCTTTATGTTCCTCACACCTGACTCTTCCTTTAACAGGTTGGTTTGTGCAGAAACATCCATTACCTAATTCCACCCCACATATAGTATTGCAGCCTTCATTGACAGGCCTACATGGAGCAACTCCAGTTTCCACTTTTCCAGGTATGAGAATTTCAGAGTTCTTATCAAAATTTAAAGCATCATTAGCATATGAATCAAAAAGCAAATCTGGCACTGCCTGATATCTTGTTGTCTCTGACTTGAAGTTGCATTTTTTCATCCCTTTATGCACATTGCACCTCTTTCTCCCTTTAACCGGCTGCCTACTACAAATAGAGCCATCGTCCATGGCAACTCCACAAATAGGACTGTAATGCTCAATTGCAGGAGACTCCCCTGCAATCAATGAAGGTATTGCAGCAAAGTTGGGAATTTCTCCATAAATATCGAATTCTAAATTATTAGAAACAGCATATTCCGAGCATGCCTTATGCAGCTCTGATTTCTCACTTGTATTCACCCTCACAGAGGACCCTTTAGTTTTCTTGCCCTTGTGTTCAGCACACCTTTTTCTTCCATCAACTGGTGGCCTTCTACAAATGGAACCATCCCCTAAAACCACTCCACAAGTGATAGTCTCATTCTCATCAGAGCCACCATGATCCAAAACTAACCTAGGTTGTGATCTGCTGAACTTGAAAACTTGTGACAAGAAGCTGTAGCCCTCACTATTGCCGAAATCATCATCCTGCGAAACCAGCTTGCTTGCTTTAATTTTGATGCCTACTTGCTTTTGACGGAAGGGCAGAAGCTTTCTGGAGAAAATGGCTAGCGGGTTACTGTTAGATACGCCTTTATCAAGTTTCTGAAGGATATCATCATGGCGACGTGCACCATTAGAACCTTTATTCCATGCGTAATCAAAGGTGTTCAAAAGCTGAGCTTCTGTTCTATAAGCCTCTGCCTTGTTTTCCATCTACTTAGTATTCAATGGGGCAAACAAAAACAATGTTAAAATTCATTCAAATGCAGGCATTCCTCTTTCCTATACAATCAATCAAGCACTTTACATGCTAAGTGCAGGTAGGTGAAAATGTAATGAGATTAATGAATGAGTGCCCTTTCACTTCGATTTAGCTTTCAAAAACCATCTCATTCAGTCAGAGTCCAGAATTAAACAAGAGATATTATATGCTTCATGTTATACATTGCTTGAATGAGTAGTAACAAAAGCCCGTTTCGATCACCATCTATTATTCCTATGTATAAGACTTCAAGAGCTTACTGCAGTGTTAAAAAAAATATATGAAAGTTCAGCACTTGCAAAATTGATCTGCAATTTATATACTTTGATACTTTCAGTGTTCTACATGCAAAGATTCTCTATGAATTCTTATTACTGCAACATCACCAGAACATTTTCTTTTACTGAAACTTTCATTCAAGTTCTAATTCTTTCAAAATTTCTCAAACAGTTTCCATTCAAGACTCGTCGAATTAGATACCAAGCAAATTGAAATTAAGCAAAAAAAAACTCACAGGAGCCCATCTATACAAAATGGAATAGCCTCTGGAGAAAACATCCTCAAAGCATCCACATCCTTTTTCTCCGGAGGAACTTCTGCCCAGATGAGCACCTGTTCGGCCATATTGCTGGAGTCTTGTCTTAACATTGTCAGCTTCCCCAAGATAAACAACCAAAACCTTGTCCAGATCAAACTTTCCGGACTTCTCCCTGCTCGAGGAGCCCGTACGGTTTATAGCAAGCTCATAAAGCCCCGAACTTGAACTTCTGGGAAGATTTTCAACTCTGTATCTAGAAACCCCTTCTTTCCCTGCTGAATAATCTTCCCAATCATCCGGCCCGATCAGAACCTAATAAAAACATCAAAATGAAAATGACCCAGAAGAGATCTAAGATTGTAAAATCGATTTTGAATATTCTTATAGCAACAATTAACTGAAAAATGAAGGGATCGCAGTAGATTCAGTGATTTATTGATAATTAGAGGAAATCTCGGAGGAGAGAAGGGATTTTAGAGTTAACCTTCCATTTCGAGAACTGGGAATCGTGTTTGGTGCGCTTGTGATCTTCTCGCTTCAATCTGGAGGATACAACGGCTAATTTAGCCGCTGCCATTGATTAGGTTGTCCTCCTGGAAAACGACCGTTGTCTTGTGTCACGTTTGCGCCATTTATTAACGGGCATCTTCTTTGCCAAAAGACCAAATTGCCTTTTCCTTCCTTTTTTGGAAATTTAAAAAACATTTTAGATTAAACTTGTCCGAAAGTGTCCTTGGACTTTGCAGTTTGGACTCCAAGTCCAAATCTAATTAAGAATTTGTCTAAAGACTTTAGGTAAGCCCAATACGAATAAGATATGGCTACGTTGGGCTACAATTTTGAGATTTTTTAGAAGCCCAATATTCGATAATCATATTAGATTTCAATTAAGAGGAGCGATCAACTATTCAACTTACATTCGATGTAAGTTACATCCTTTTTTTCTCTTTTACATCTTTTTATAGAATTTAAATTTATTCAATACAATCTTTAGATCTTAATTTCTTATCACATAGATCATGTGTGTCAAAATTCAAGTTAATTGAAGATAAAACAGTGTATTGATCAAACAATGTAGGATTACACATATTGGCTGGTAAATGACCCACCCACACCCTTTGAGCTCCCACCCCACACTTCGATAAACCATTAGCCTCTCGTTTAACATGAGTTGAACTCGAACCCCATATGTCACTTAGTTTCTTTTTTAAATATTCCAATATCCGATAATCACATTGATAATCCACATACTCATATAAGGTTGAGCCGTCTAAGACCAAATGTCATTGAGTTTCTTTATACATCTACATCAGTCTTATATACATAGATTCCATTCCTGGCTTTAAATAAGATTTTTTTTTTTTAAGAAAGAATCATTTTCATTTCATGGTTTGGGATTACAAACGCACAGGAAGACCCGTACACCGCTACATGATCAGCACATTACTGAAACGCTAATCTATCAGCCAACAAATAATCTCATTACAATTCAAATAAATCTCTATGCCCATAAATAAACTACCTACCTACCAAATACATAAATAAACAAATTACAAATAATCTCACATTCCATGAGAGTTGAACCTAAGACCCCATGGTCTGGGTAGGCTGGAACTAAGAGTCCAGTACTCTACCACCAGACCAAATACCTGATTAGTTAGTCTGACTTCCACATATATTTTCAATAAAATGAAATGAAATCAACTTAGCATATGCTAAAGTTTGACATTTTCCCATATCTAAATAATCTCAAAATAGAACTTGGGAAAGTAGATGAATACATTTATCCATAGCGAGAAACTATACATACATACATATAGTAACATGTGCTGGTCCCGGCCAAATTAGAATCCTCCTCACTATCAAAGGAAAAGGATAAAAGGCATCTTCATCATTGTTTTGTTTTGTTCTATTTGCACATTAAAAAGGCAGCAAGCTATTACGTTTGTACGTGACTATGGAATTCAATTGTCTTTTTATGCTATGCATTCATTGCTAAGCTGAACATTTTTTTTTATAGCAACTCCCTCCCCCTGGCAAACGCAAAGGCAAAGCTGACGGAGTTTTAATGACACCCCAAAAAGTTTTCATCTTTGTTGGTACATCTTTTATCGTTTTCTTTGCCATATATTTATGTCTCATCAAAGGTTGATTTCAATTTTCTTTTAGTAGCCACATTCTAAGCCTCGATTAATTCAAAATCAAGACGTGTGAAATTCAAATGGGGAAACTCTTAAAATGTCTAATCTATCAATTCACACGATTCGAATTTAAGACTTTACTTAAAACAATAAATATTGAATTTCCTTTCACTCGCCCAATTCAACACGTGTTGGTGCTCAAAGCATCAAAGAAAATCTCATGAAATCAAGTGGATAAACATCAACCAAAATGTATTATGTCATTCTAATATTTTACCTTTATACTATTTTAAAACCTTCTCTTTTATTTTTCTCTTTGTCTTCTTTTTGTTACTTTTATCTTTTACTTTTTTAATCTTTTGGAGAGGCACAGATTTGGAGCAAAGCCCTTTGATGAATAACATGAGGGAATATCTTAAAGTTTCTTTAATTTGTAAAGATAGTCACTCATTTCGTCTATTCTAGCTACCTTTAGGTCCCACTTTATAAAGTTATTATATTGGGAGATGTTTGGATACCTAAGTCTAACCTACCTTTCAATTTTTTTTTTTTGATTCCTTCTTCATAGTATAGTTTATTTGACATATACAACAATAAGGTCTTTTTTACAGATTTGCATTTGAAATAGCAGCCATTAAGATGAATTATTAATTATATACAATAACAATAAAATAATAAAGAGTCATGTGATTTCCCAGTATCTGTTTTGAATTTGGCCTTAACTTTTCTTTCTTCAATGTGCAGATTTCTAGCTAGTTGACTGATCTGCTCTCCACTTACTAGAGAATTCAAATCTGCCCAAGGGGAAGGAGCCAGCTATATAAGCTCAAAATTTTATCTTTGTTGGCTAGAAATTGACATTTCCATTGAAGAAAAATGTGAGCAGTTGTATTCAAAATGACGGCAAGCTCGTAATTGATGTTACCTATGCCATGCTGCCATGCCCTATGCAAGGGCACTTTGTCTTCATTTGTCAGTGTGTAGGGCTCATTTATATGTGTCCTACCCACATTGCCAATCTGCCATGCTGTGCCATATCAGAGCAACATAAAACAAACAAGTTTCAATTTATGTCTCTCAAAGGCACAATTTTTAAGTGCCATTTTTGGAGAGATGTAGTATTAATTTATCTATCCATGCCATCCCTCTGCTTAATTACTAATTTAAGTTCTGGATCTAACCCCAGACACCAAAAACAGTTGATTACTGTCTCCAAGGAAACAATGCCTAAAATTTTCAAGATTATAATAATGGGAAAGTTTAATTGGTAAGATATAGGCAGATTTGTTGCATCCTAGATGGATAGTTAATCTCAAAATTATGGTAATAAAAACAGTGAAACAATCACTAATGACAAAGTGGGAAAATCCCCATATCTTAAAGTTTATACTTTTGTAGTTTTCAAAAGGAAGTTGCTAATATCAAAATCTAGTCTTTTACCAAAAGACCAAACACTAGTTGCAGATACCAAACTGTAAGTAAGAATGAAGTTCCTCCCCATTTACCTACTCTCAACTTTCTGTCTAATAGAGAAAAGTATCAAATTTGGGTGGTCTCATTGCTTTAGTTAGTCCACACTTGAGGGCTCCATGCAAAGTTATACTACTGTTTTGATTTGAATATTCATTTCTTTGGGAAGGGAGATAGATTATAGATAGATAGATAGATAAGGAAATGAAATTGAAAGCTTTTCCTCCAATCATGCAGCTAATCTTTTACATAATTACAAATTACATATGGTTTGGTTTTAAACAGTTGTCTGTTTCCTTCCATAGCCTGTTTCTTTTTGTCGTTTGTTTATTTGTTTAATTTAATACTATAATAATAATATTGCTATTAGGCAGTTACCCATTGTTGTAAATTTGTTAAAAGCAAGAGGATAATCATGTATAAAGGTAACCAGTTGCCAAGAAGGCTTCTAAATTAGGCCACCCGCTTTGGTTTTACGGGGAATCAAATTCTGTTTCTAAAGTAAGCTCACGCACGTCACATGAACTTAAAAAAGAAAAAGGCAGCCTCAGTTTCTGTGAAACAAAGTTGAGCCTTGTTCTTGCAAGAACTGCTACATTTTCCTTTATTGCAACCAAAGCTGTCTTTTGAGAGAGGGCCTGTTTTTGCTAGTGAGAGTTTTCGAGACGTCCTTTTTTTGAGAAAGAGCTTACTTGATTTGATAAAAGTACCTTGAAGAGCACGTCCCCATCTGCTACTCTTTTTTTCATGTCCAGCTTTTCTTCTGGGTTAATCCTCTCCGTGATTTAAAAGAAGGTGAAAAAAGCATCTGGGTTTTTGTGAATCAGGGAAAAAATGCAATCTTTTCTGTTCAAGAGTTTTGTTTCGAAGGAGAGATGGGATGTGGGTTTTAACTATGGGTTTTAGTTTTTAGTTTTGGCTTTTGGAGATGAAACAGAAGGGTAATTCAGATTTGGTTGGTAAAGTGGTGGTGGTGGCTATTAAAGCAGCAAGGGAGATCCCAAAAACTGCTTTAGTCTGGGCTTTAACTCATGTTGTTCAGCCTGGGGATTGCATTAAGCTGCTTGTGGTTGTTCCTGCTCACTCATCAAGTAACTTACTTTTCCTGATAAACCCATTTCTTTTTTCACTTTTTATTTGATTTTTTATCCTTAGTTTTGTATAATGTAGAGTTCATTGAGACTGGGTTTCCTTTCATACACTTGAGAACAAATTTATTCTATACTTTCTTATGTTTGAGGAAAGATTATTGCTAGGGCTTAAAGTGAAATTTGCCAGGTTTTGGATCTTGAAACCTTTAGTTCTTACAAGTGGCGAGATGCAATCTTTAGTTCATAAAAACAAAATAAGTAGCCTACCAGTTTATAGATTAGGGAGAAAAATTCTGGTGAAACATCTTGAAGTCCTTGCCCTTTATCAATGTAAATGTTGCAATAGAAAATAATATTGTGCCTTAAGACACCGGTAAGCTTTTGAATTCTTTACATTTCTGGATATTTTAGTTGCTGTACAATAGGGAGGATATGAAGGGTGGGGCATATTTGGTGATGCTTTTTGACTTTACTTGATTTGAGTATTTAGTAGGGAGCTTCTGGGGAATTTGCATAATGTTCCTTTCTTGCTTTGTTGAACTTCACTGTTCTATGGCTCATTATAGTTGCTTCACTAAGTACAAACGGTCAGTGATCACCTATGATGTGTCAAAAGAAAAAAAAATGTTACTAAAATTAAGTGACCTATTACCAGGTTGAATAACATTTATGGCCTTGAGGCCATTAACATGTGCAGTATGCTTTCTCATCAGCTTAATATGCTATTATGAGGTTCAGTTATATATAATAGCTACAGCAGAGAATGTGTGTTAGCATTCTGCTGCTTCCTTCTCTCTTTTGGTCTCCTCTTGATTGCATTCACCTTGTAGTGATTACTGTCGATACTCAATAACCAATTGAGATACAATACATTCTCAGGTAAAAAGATATTTGGCATTTCAAGATTTACCAGTGACTGTACCACTGGTCATTGGAAGTCTCTCTCAGGAACAAGTTCAGATCAAAAACAAGATATTGCAGATTCATGCTCCCAGATGATTTTTCAGTTACAAGATGTTTATGACCCAGAGAAGGTTAGTGTTAATTTAATTTCAGATGTTCTTTTAGTTCTGAATGTTGTGTTCCTAGTATTGAGTTTTTACTTTCTGTTTACAGGTAAAGGTCAGGATAAAAATTGTTCCTGGATCACCATACGGGATAGTGGCTGCTGAAGCCAAGAAAGCACAATCAAACTGGGTTATATTGGATAAGTAATATATACAATGTAAACTTTGTTCTCTTGCATGATATATCATATACTGTTCTTTAGCTCAAGAATGCCTTTATCTTTGTAAGGATATTCAAATTACACTAGGTCTCGGGGAAGACATTTGTTTATAAGCAAACATTCTCATGTTCTGAAACTTTGTTCTTTCCTTTAGTTTTATATCAATTCTTTTACTTGCTCAAGTAATTAGTGTTATTGCTTTCAACCCTTTGACAGAAGATTAAAACATGAGAAGAAACATTGCCTGGAAGAGCTACAATGCAATCTTGTGATCATGAAACGATCTCAGCCGAAGGTTCTTCGTTTGAATTTGGTTGGATCACCTAACATGGCACCTGAAGTAGCTTGGCCATCATCATTTGAATCAGAAGAATCTCCTAGACATAAAAAAAGTAAGCCTGAGCAGTTGGACGAAATTAGGGGACCATTTGTGACGCCTGTGAGTAGTCCAGAACATGAATCATCCCTGACTGCAGCTTCATCAATATCAAGCTCAGATCCAGGGGCCTCACCTTTTTCCCTCCCAGGATTATATGAGAGCTTGAAGAAAGACTATTCATTTATTACTGAAGAAAGCAAAAATCTGTTTGAATCTGATTCAGATTCTGACAGTGAGATAGATCATCCTAAAACAAGATCATGTTTTGAGCCATGGATGGCTGAAATTCACAATTCAGGCACCAACTCTAAGCATCCTCCTGGAAAGGGTTTACAAAGTGTGAATGATTCATCTCTAACTTCAAAGTATAGCGTTTTGTTGGAAAAGTTCTCTACATTGAACAGAGAACCTGTTAATTATAGGCTTGATCTGAAGGTGAGCAAAAGTGTTAGGGAGGCTATCTCGCTGTCAAGACATGCTCCTCCAGGACCTCCTCCATTATGTTCAATATGTCAGCACAAGGGCCCAGTGTTTGGGCACCCTCCAAGGTGGTTCACTTATGCTGAATTGGACCATGCTACAAATGGCTTTTCACAATCAAATTTCTTGGCTGAAGGTGGATTTGGTTCCGTTCATAGAGGGAGATTACCAGATGGTCAGGTGATTGCTGTGAAGCAACATAAGATGGCTAGCTCTCAAGGTGATCTGGAGTTTTGCTCAGAAGTTGAGGTTTTGAGTTGTGCACAGCATCGCAATGTTGTGATGCTGATTGGGTTCTGCATTGAGGATGGAAAAAGATTGCTAGTTTACGAGTACATTTGCAATGGGTCTCTGGATTCTCATCTTTATGGTAAGTTATCTTCTATCCTAATTTTGTTGATTATGACAGGCTAATTTTGATCATGGAAATGCTGTGCAAGCCAATAGCTAGAGAAAATTGATAGAGACTTCCTCTTTTAAAGAATTGAAGTTGGAATATTAGTCAGAGTTTATCAGTTTGATCAACTTCAAAACTGTTATTCTGTTGAGTTTATTAGAATTTGTATGTCAGGACCTTGAATGACCACTTCTAGTTTCTGTTGACTTTGTATTGTGGGGATCAAACTTGTTTCTTCTGTAGATAACATATAGATTGAAGTGTATGTAAGACATCACTATCACTGGTCAAACTTTCCCAAATTGAAAATGCTGCTTGGTCCTCAAACTGAAGCAGGTTGTAGATGAGTCTAATATGCTCGCTGTTCTTAACAGTCATTGATGATTAGTCCTCTGCATTGGCAATTTAATCATGATTTCAGAAATTTTCAGGGCATAATCGCAATACATTGCAATGGTCTGCGCGGAAAAAGATTGCTGTTGGAGCTGCTAGAGGATTGAGATACCTTCATGAAGAATGCAGAGTTGGTTGTATAGTACATCGAGATATGCGGCCTAACAATATCCTTGTCACCCATGATTTTGAGCCCTTAGTATGTCATGTCTTCTAAGCTCTATGTGAACAGATTTTCAAATTTTTCTTGAAGCTGTATGTTGTCCTTCATGGACTGACCATTCTATAATGCGAATGCTCTTCTTTTTTTGTGTGCGCCTTATATGCTTGTCCATCAACGGGGAATGCAAACTGACTATTGCTTCTGGATCATCTAGGTTGGAGATTTTGGGTTGGCAAGGTGGCAGCCAGATGGAGACAAGGGAGTGGAAACTAGAATTATTGGAACATTTGGGTACATCTTTGAAGCTTCTTTTTTCTTTTTTTTTCCTTTATTATCCAGTAAGACAAATTTATTGAGGAATTCATTCTTCTTGATAGGTATTTAGCACCAGAATATGCCCAAAGTGGCCAAATTACAGATAAAGCTGATGTCTACTCCTTTGGGGTGGTATTGGTAGAGCTCATTACTGGACGGAAAGCCATGGACATAAATCGTCCCAAGGGACAGCAGTGCCTAACAGAATGGGTATGAGCCTGACTTGATTTCCAGTTGCAGAAAAATTATCATAAAAATGGACTTTCTTATATTCATAGGAGATTCATTCAACAGATCACCATCATTCTAAATTGATGTTGATTTTCTAGGAGAAATATTAATCACTTTAAAGTTTATCCTAAACTGATTTCTATCTTTGATGTCTCGATGTGGAGCAGGCACGCCCCTTACTAGAAAGTCATGCCATAAAGGACCTTGTTGACCCCCGCTTGGGGGACTGCTATGCTGAGCAAGAGGTTTATGGCATGCTGCAATGTGCTTCCTTGTGCATCAGGCGGGATCCTCATTTAAGACCTCGAATGTCTCAGGTTCAGAAAAATGGAATTTACATGATAATTATCCCTTCTAACAAACATTTATTGCATCATCATTATTTCTATGAAACATGTAGCAAAATGGTTGAACAACTCTCACTTAATGCCAACATGTCTTTAAAGAGAACTTCTATGTCTGTATTTGCACCATATAGATTTCTGTCTTGCCTATCTGCTTCAAAACACTCTTCTTAGTCCTTTTTGCAGTTTTTGTGACATAGCCTATCATGATTCATTTACAACCAACACTTTGAACAACTCATGTGAATCCTTCACAAATTATACTTAACACAATCTTGTTTATACTGAAGGTGCTCCGGATGTTGGAGGCGGACTTCATCACAAATTCAGCCGGTATACCTGTAGTCTAGTATTGGGATAGGCAGAAATACATCAGTATCTACACTACACAAAGAGAAAGAAGAGTAACTTGAAAGGCGGCTCATCCCCGAATACTATTTTGGAAGCAATATTATGGTATAGATTCATGGTCATGACTCATATTCATATATAGCTGTAAAAATGGAGTGAATATATTTTTGTAAAGCATATGGTTTCTCTCCTTGTTATTGCCTTCTATTTTCCATTAAATCATGTCAAATGTCAAATATTATTATGCATTTTTCTCATAGTCAGCTTAGCTCTTATATGTAAGCTCAATTAATATGAGTAATCTTCCAATTTTGTTTTAAATAAAATTTCCAGAGCTCCATTTATTTTTCTTTCATATATATATTTGTTGGGCCTTCAGCCTTCTTCCATTTAGGGCCATGAATCAGAAAAATATTGGCCTTACCCAATTTATTTCAAGGTCATCAATGGACCCAAAAAATGTAGTAAAAAGAGGCCCAAATATTTTAAAACATCCACGTGTATATCATTCCGTACATCAAGCGTTCTGTCGTCTGTCGGAAAATCCGACGGTCATTTGGGACGAAACAAACGGATAAAATCTGGGGTGACGACAAGACAGGAAAGAGACCTCTTTTAGATTCCAGGAGGCGCGGCGGCGGCGGCTCAAACTTCTCTCGGTTGAATTCTCACTTCTCACCTGAAGTTAAAAGGGAGTAAAAAAACAATTTAAAACGTCGAAAGGCATCAGCCATTGACTGAGAGCGGCAATCCATGAATTCGCTGCTCAAGTTTCGAAAGCCCTTAAGCTCTTCTCTCACCAATGTTTATTTGAACCGCTTCTCCTCGACTCTTAACTGTAGTAAGTTCTTATGTTTTTTTTTTTGGTCTCTTTGATCTATCTTACTAGGAGGATCGACCAACTTACGAAATGGGTTTCTTTTTCTTTAATCCGATTGTGAAGCAGATGTCTTTGCGGAGAAGGAGGCTACTAGCTTTATACACCCAACTGCAGTGGTTCATCCCAATGCTGTGATTGGCAAGGTGCTCTTTTTCTGGGCATTTCAGCTTTACTTCTTTTGTATTTCTCTTATTAGGGCATTGGTATTTTACTATTTTTGGTGCTTGAAATCTCTGTTTTGTTAAAAACTCAGTTCTTTGTTTGCTTTTACAACCAGTTTGCTACTTTAATAGCAGCTATATGTTTTTGACGCGAAGGCGAAATCTTATGGTACAATAAAGAGGACTAAAAGGCTTTCTTTCGAGTTCAATTGTTCAAAGCAGCTCGTTTTAATGAAATAGCAGCAGCTAGGAAATTATTAAAAACTAAAAATTTCCAAGATATCGTTCTCTTATTGCTTTTGTTGTTGGCACAGGGTGTTTCAGTAGGTCCTTTTTGCACAATTGGTTCTTCCGCAAAACTAGGAAATGGATGTCACTTGTATCCTTCCAGCCATATTTTTGGAAATACAGAATTGGGGAATCACTGCATTTTGATGACGTGAGTTCTTAATTGTTTGTTTACCTTTTTCTTCTTCTTTGAGGGGTTCTATTAGAAATATTTTTATTTTGTGTAGTCTATGTTGTAATTTATTTAAGTACTAAAACTTTATCAGGCAGTGGTGCTGTGGTTGGTGATGATCTTCCAGGGCGTACTGTAATAGGATGCAATAACATCATTGGGCATCATGCTGTGGTTGGTATTAAATGCCAAGATATGAAGTACAGGGTAACTTTATTCTTTAGCTTTTGATAAATAATCAAATGTATGCTGCTACTGGTTACAAGTATCGTGCATGTGTATGTTAATAGCAACTCTTTGCCTTGTTTCAAATGTTAACAATTGCAAAAGATATGACCACTTATGATCATATTTCTCTGATTCTAGTCTGGGGATGAATGCTTTCTTGATGTTGGGGACAACAATGAGATCAGAGAATATACTTCAATCCACCGGTCTTCTATGTCAAGTGACAGAACGGTAGATAAGAATATGATAATACCCTCGTCTGCTTTCTTATGCTGTTGTTACTTAAATGTGCATGCTATCCATGCATTTCCTCCGTTCTCTAACTAGCCTACATAATCAGGTTATCGGTGATAACAATCTTATCATGGGGTCCTGTCATATTGCACATGACTGCAAAATTGGTAACAATAACATATTTGCTAACAGTACTCTCCTGGCGGGCCATGTCATTGTGGAGGTAAGCCAATGTTTACTGTTTGTTATAGAAAATTTTGTTATGTATGTTTCTCTCTTAGATTGTCTCCTCCAATTTGATTCAAGTGTTGTGAATGTAGGACTATGCTCACACTGCTGGAGCAACTGTTGTTCATCAATTTTGTCATATTGGATCTTTTGCGTTCATTGGTGGTGGATCTGTGGTATGACCTTTAGTTGCATACATACTATACACTGCAAAAAGTTGCTAAATAATTACTCTAGCTGCAAATCTACATATGAGGAATTTTTGACACATAGCAGATGACTTGCATTCTTCTTGCATGAAGGTTTCACAAGATGTCCCCAAATACATGATGGTGTCTGGAGAGAGAGCTGAGCTCCGTGGTTTGAATTTGGAGGGTCTTCGACGTCGTGGATTCCAAGTTATAGAGGTTAGTGACAAGACTCAACTTTTGTTCTGATGTTTAATACTTCAGTACTTCAGTTCCATTGTACTATTGGTTTAGGATGGAAAATGCTTTCCTGCAAACAGATCCTTTTTCTATAACATAATCTAACTATTGTTTAAAATTGCTCAGCATTGTCTTCTAGATTTGGCTACCAACATATATTGTTTAAAATTGCACATATCATGATCTTCTTGGGTAGCATTTATTTTGAGGTTTCTCTAAACCTCTCACATTCTTTTGAGAGACCAAGACCCGCTGTTCTAGGTTGTTTGACGGCATCAATATGATATGCCTTTTTCCAAAGTGGATATAAACAGCAGACATGATAAGATAATCTTATGCTATAATGCATGAGTAATTTTAAGTTGGATTTGGAGTTAGACTGTAATCTATCAAAAGATTTCTATTGTACATTTGCTTCCCTTGTTCTGCAAGTCAATATTTAGTATGCTGATGTTCAATTTTAAAACAACCATAAGGTATAGACATGCAAGGATATCTGAGGTCCTCAGACTGAGGATATTGGAGCATGTCAAATATGGCTTTTTTGGTTTTTATTTAATCACAATTGTTGATGATATTGGGTGGTGAACTTCTGCCTTTCCTTTAAGTGGTTAAACTATTCATCATTTATATTGATACATGGGAATGACTTTTTTACATTGTTGCTATAACTCCATTAATTAAATTTGGTTACATGCATAAAAGTGCTGGACTTTTTTCTTTTTTCTTTGGGCAAGGTTCTAGATTAAGAGTCTGAGGACAGCTTATAGAAAAATTTTCATGCCCAGCGACACGAATTCTATGGGTTTTGATGAGCGTCTTGCTGAAGTGGTATTCTCTCTCACTCTCTTTCTCATTACATGCATGAAGGGAAGAAAAGCAAATTCAAATCCATGTTGAAGATATTCTTAAAGAAAGCTTAATTAACTTTATAGGAACACAATGAAGATTTGAGCAGTGTTCCTGCCGTGCATTCCATGCTTCAATCCATTCGTGATTCTTTTACTGAAAATCGTCGTGGGATATGCAAATTCAGACAGTGGAGCAGTTCTTGAACGCATTTTCAGAGTGAGTTTTCAGTATAGTTATAGGTTTTTTGTGTGTTTGTTTGTGTTTTCAAATTACTATTTGTTACTTGCAAAAGTTTCAAATAGCATTTAACCAGAGTGATAACTTGAGCTTGGCATGGATTTAGTTTAGAATGGCTTTATATGTTGACTATTGTTTTGGAATGGATGCAGTTGGACTTATTCTTTTGTTTGCTTTCAGCAGATCTTATTTGGCAACGGTCCCATAAGCTCTGGCTTGTTCCACAGTGGTTTAAATCCAGTTCTCAAAATATATACATATCAATTGGTTGAAGTTCCTATTGGTTAATCAGCTCACTGGCCAAGATGCAATTCTTATTCTTGTCTAACAGTTTTTTGCTTCTTTTAGCTTGTATTATTATGTACTCCATTGGCAAAATTCTCTGAAATATCCAGATTTCTTATTTCCTTTTCGGGTTTTCTTTTTCGCTATCTTGAACATAAAAAACGAGTGTAATGTATGATGGTTTATTCAGAATAGTTTGTCCGTGAGATGAACAGGTTGTAACTTGACAATAACCCGGGACTAGCATATTGTGTTGCATTTTCTGGAATGGTTAACTGTATTGAAGCACAAATTGGATTTGATTTTGATAAATTATTGAAGACAATTATATTACTAATTAAAATGGTAAGAGTGATGATGATGAAATCGTACTTCGAGAGAATATTGTAATCGTGTGTTCTTGTTCCCTTTCCCTTTTTTTTTTTGCTACTTTTGTTCCCTTTCCTTTTCATGGTTTCCAAGCCAATATTTCATTGCTGCAAACGAACCAATAACATCTACGAGATGTGCTTTGCTTAGTGGTAAAGAATGATTCTGCTGTGAAAAGGGTTTCTTTTTTGGAGCAAAGTCTCTTTTATTTATATACAAATACACCTATATATATATATATATATAATTATAAAGCCAACTGATCATTTAACTTATAATAATTATTCGATCTATCTTTTCTGTTCTAAGATTTATTGGTATTCAGTAGTCACGTTAGGTCAAATTGGGCATTGATTTATCGGTTTTTTTTTATTCAAGATTTATCGGTATTCAGTAGTCACATTAGATCGTCAAATTGGACACTATACTAGAGAGCTTTTTGGATGTTTGTCTTCTCTTTTCATTAAAATCGAAATCTTATTCAAAAGACAACGAGTTCTTTTCATTCGGCCAATAAATATTTAATTATTACTTTCTTCACCTACTCAAACAAACCAAGCAAAGGGCTTCTTCACCATCACTTTTTCTTTACATGAATCATTGGCTCTATGCTTCAAAACTCACTGACATTAAATTATATCTCAAAGTGCTTTGCACATTAGACATTCAACAAATAAACAATACGGCTGCAATGCTGAACTTGGATTATGACTATGATGTAATCTTTGTCATTTTTTAAGGTTTAAATGTTTGAGGAACTGTAAAGGATTTATTGGTCTGAATGTGAAAAAAAAAGAAAAAAAAAAAGAAGAAGAAGCAAAGTGCATGAATCCTTTATAATTTGCTATAGCTTAGGGCTAGTGGGTTGAGGTCCTTCAATTGAATGCGACATTTGTGGTGCTCATATGCCCCTTATAATTCATTGCTTTACACTATCAAACAAAATGAATTTTGCTTCTTTTTCTATATCAATAATCATAATATAACTTATATTTTTTTTTATATAAATAATACTAATATTGGGACAAGGATTGAATCATATATATCTATGCATCGTGTCTGGGTCTTATTTTCTGAACCAAATAATAACAAAAAAAGAGACAAAAGAGTACTTACTTCCAATATGTAATACATGCCACAATGGATGAATTTTTGTTTTTTCTTTTTGGTTTTTTAAATCCTAAGTTGCTTGCAATTTCAAGCATCTTGAAATTTTCTTTTTGAAGCTAAGATTCGAGGAGTGGATCCTAGAAAACAGCATATAAGCTTAAAAAAAAAAATCAACACTTTTCCTTTTATTTTCATCGTCAATTCTCATAAAATAATGTTTCTGAAGACTCAAGCAAATTACAAAATCCATCATCCATCTCTCTGTTGTAATTTCGGATATCCCAAAAATTAACCAAACAAATAATTAAAGCGGAAACAACAAAACAAAGTTTTCTTGTGGACCTATGCCACAAATCTGCACTATCAAATCAATCAAATACAATCACTAATCATAACAATCTCTCTCGCAAACTCTCAATCTAATCAACCCAACATGCGTGATTCTCTCACAACAACCTAAAGCTATCTCAACTTTCTCTCTCTCACAATCTCACAAAATCTCTCACACACAAAAAA
This sequence comes from Corchorus capsularis, assembly GCA_001974805.1. Lineage (NCBI taxonomy): Eukaryota > Viridiplantae > Streptophyta > Magnoliopsida > Malvales > Malvaceae > Corchorus > Corchorus capsularis. The sequence continues at coordinate 68,442 of AWWV01012425.1, forward strand.
CTAAATAGAAACTGCTTATTTATACTAACACAAACTTGGACTCCAAGAATCCCTTTCCAATTAGGATTCTTGTGCACCAATCAAAAAATCTCTAGAAAAATCCTAAACCAAATCTAATTAGGCATTGAGGCGAAAATCCTAACAATCTCCACCTTGACTCAAATTCCTTCATCAAAACTTAATTGCTCCACCCTTTAACCAAATCTGCAAAAGTAACTTTCTTCTTTGTTGGCAAGTCCACATCCTTCTTCTCAATTTGATGTGAAGATACCGATCCATCTCCTCTAATTGTGCTTCCAATCAACTCATACAAATTCTTCGAATTCTTCACTCCTTTCATCACAATCATCGAACCTTTGGTGATCTTCAAGCCTCCACCTCGGCAAGAATATCCATAACCCAAGCTATCCAACTTTCCAAGCGAAATCAAATTCCTTATAAAGTTTGGAACATACCTCACATTCCCAAGCATCTTGACACTTCCATCATGCAAACGAAGTTTCACATTCCCAATGCCTTCAATTTTTTCTTCACCATTATTAGCCATATAGACAGGCTTATCACACTTTTCAAGCTTCGAAAACCATTCTTTCTTTGTGCAAATATGTTCAGAACAAGCAGAATCAAACACCCACATATCTTTAGTGTCTTTCTTTTCTTCTTGCACCATCAAAACAACATCTTCATCAGAATACTCCTCACAGCTATCTGCAGCAGCAATATTAACACCACCCTTATTTTTTTCTTTAGATTTCATGAAATCCCCCAAATCTTCCATTAACTTCTTGCAGTAGATTTTTATGTGCCCCTATCTCATAACAATAATAGCACTCCTTGCTACTCATATCTACCCTTGGCCTCAAACTTAATCTTCCTCTTTCATTGAATCTACCCTTTAATCTTGCATCATTCTTATAATCTCTTCCATTAGACTTCCACGCTCCACCGTGAGAGCACCATTCTCTTCATCTTTCTTTTCAGTTTCTTTCAATCTATCATACTCAAAAATTGTAGAAGTCACATCTTGCAAGCTCAGGGTTTTTCTACCAACCATCAAAGCTCTAGTCACAGGATCATACCTGTCGGTAAGAGAATTAATCAACAAAATTGCTTTATCAACTTCTTTCATGACTTCATCACACTTGCCAGCTGAGTAACCAATCTATTGAACTCGTTTAGGTATGTCCTTAAACTTGTTCCCACCTTCATCTTCAATCCAAATAATTCTCTCTTCAAATATAACATGTTAGTAATCGATTTTAACATATAAATCGATTCCAACTTATCCATCAACTCCTTTGGGATTTTCACATCTCCTGACACTCTCTATATAACCAAATTCACCATTTACCTTTTTTTATAGAAAATTTCGTGAATATATATGCATATTATTAATTGTAGCAATCTGAGTTTCTCTAGGCAGATTTCAACCCTAATTTGTCCAAGAAGAAAAACACAAAAAAGGGATTGGCTTCATAAAGAAAAAAAAAGGTGCATTAATCTTATTGCTAATATATTTTTTAATTTTAAATTTAATTAAAGAGGTTTGATTACTTTTGAAATTGATCAAACACCATATTCGAAATCCTTGCTTTTTGGGGGTTTGGGTGGAAGCGAACGCCAAGATCTAAGAGAGCAATTTATAATTAACAAATCTTAATTAAGTACCTTAAAACTCTAGAATATATAATATCGATATTTTCTTTTTGGTGGGAAGAAACTCTATAAAATATTTGAATTAGACTAAGGTTAGTACAATTTCATGCGATAGTACATAAAGGCTTTAAGTACAAATGAATGAACATTTAATGAAAAGCAGATGATTTAAAGATATTCGTCTTGCAAGTTGATCAATTGATGATCTTATATTTTTTTATTATTTGTTGCAATTAGATTAGGATCGATTATACCCTTTTGATATTGTTAGTAATTGGAGCCATCAAATCCAATACCATTATCATGAATATGGGATTGTTAATATGAGAAGTTCAAGGATTTCCATCTCTTTTTTACTCTGCTTTTATGACAAAAAACAAAAACATTGATCTAATTTTTGTATGATATGATTTAGGTACTTTGATAAGTTAATCTTATGAGTTATGAATATATTAAATTAGTTTTCTTATATATCACGAACCTTTGATCTAAACCCTAACCTTTTCTTTTGAAAAATTATAAAAGAAATTTGATGTCTCTTTAATAAAGTCTCGATATAACATATAAAAAAAGAGTTTATATATGATACACCGTCAGTGCAATTTAGCATACTACATAAGCGGATCTTGAAGGAAAATGGACATGTGTCAACTCCACACCCGCTTGTGGCGTCCAAAATTTACACCGCCGGTGTATCAAATAATTACCCATAAAAAAATAGTATAAATGTTCTCTTAATTACTGTCCGATGTGCATGACTTGATTCGGATTAATTAAGTCTCAATATAACTATTAGACACTTGGTCAGTTTCTATTAAAAAAAAGTCTAGAAATGTAATCCTATATATAGTGTGTTCTCATTCACATTAATTATTTATTTAAACATAATAGAAAAGAAAGTTAATGCAATGAACTTTAATTATAATTAGTCTCTCATCACATCTCACATAGTTATCATAAATAGTTAAATAACATGATGCACTTGCTATAATAAGAAGTAATTTAATGTATAGTCAAACAAGATTAGCAAAAACAAACAAAGAATTTATAGTAAATAGGTTGATAACATTATCTTATCTTTAGCAAGGAGAGATTCCTTTTTATGATAATGCCAAATAAGTCTAATTGGAGATTTGCAAATGGAGTTGTTTTCTATGTCAATCAGAGAGGACTTGTGTTAATAAATTCTTCAACTTGGCCAATGGATGCATAGGATTATTAAACACCATTACCTTAATATATATTATAATACACTATACTATCCTTAAAAAACAATCTGGTCCATATAATTAAATTAAAAAGTACTATATAATTATATATTACACTAATAATAATAATACTCTATGATTATAAAGACAAATGCTAGTTGGGTAAGATATCTATCCAATATATAATAGTATATATTCTATCAATCTCCATCTAAGTGTTTGATTAAATCAATATTTATATATAAACTAACTATAAATCTACTAACTTTACTAATATGGGAAAGGGATATACTATTTCTTTCCCCTTCCATTCAGTTCCTGATTCCATTAGTGGCAAATGGGTATCTTTTCCTCTTATTTTCTTTAATTTTTCTTTGCCAAAGTCATGGGCTGCAACGCACAGGAAATTTGATTTTTTAAGAGAGTAATATATGTCAAAACAGTTTGCTGAGATTGTCTTGATTTTTTTTTTTCTTTTGTCAGCTACTAATTAAGTATGTATATTTTTCTTTTGAGTTTGAACAATAATTTGTTTTTTTTGGCCAAAAAAAAACAATAATTTTTAAGGAAAGAAGGGAAAGAAATATTAGGTGAGAGTGAGACGACTTTTAATATAAAAATTGAGATAATTATTATCATATATATAATATAGTAGTATATCTGATTGTTGCCGCCCCAGCAAGCACGATTAATGTGCTACACGATTTATGAAAGAGTTTTTCAACTTTCAATTAATGGGGTCAGCAATCACAAAGAAAAGGACTAAAGGGAAGTGTTTGATTAAAATCATCATCTCTAGTAAATTCTCTATATGTGTTTTTTGAGCATATTGATATCAATTGATTCAACTATTTGGAAAAAAAATAGAAGTGTGAATCTATAGCATTTTTCTATGTTTTGACTTTATGAGAAAAAAAAATAGTGTTTCTAATGAAATTAGCAGTTGACAAATTCAAAGGAAAGTATATATATATCCTTAAAAATTGGTTTCATATATTTAATTCATTTTATTAATTAATCTAGATCGATTTCAATCCCCCACCATTGACATGAGATGAGTTATTTATAGAAATTTAATGAAATTATTCCCATGGGAATTATATATGTTGGTTGATCAACATCATCATCAACTTTCAAGTTTCAAACTTATGATTTTCTATGATACTTATAAATTTCTTATCCCCTCTCTCAAGTCATCTAACTACCCACACCACACCCTCCAAACTATTGGAGGATCCTGTCCCTTATCTCTCTTAAATTTCTTCATTAATTAATCATTTTTTTCCTTGTTTTTGTCTCCTAGTTTTTGTTAGTTTATTAGGGGATGACATATTTTTGGGGTAATAAAAAGAAAATTAATTAAATTAGTCTCCAAATTAATAAATTAAAAGAAATGTACTCAACACCCTGCTGATTGGTGAACAGTTCTAAATACATTAATGAGAATTTCAACTACAAATTATATAGTAATTCGTATATATGCATGTGTGTATATATTATGATCTACGTATAGAGAGAGAATTGTTTGTCCATATATGTATAGCATATATGCTATAATTATAAGAGTAAAAAAAAAAAGAAAAGAAAAGAAAAGAAAGATGCCCAAGCAAGCAGCATGAGATGAATTGAGAAATGAGATAATATATAAAAAAAGATAAGATATATCTAGAAAGAGAAGGGGGGCTTGTATATTATTTTGTTTTGTTTTGAACCCAAGTTGGAAAAAATATCCAACAAATACATAAACAATGTCCATCCAATCATCTGCTCTAGGTATGCCTCCATTTTCATAAACCCCACACATCTCTCCTATACTTCCTTCTATCATCATAACTCATAATTCATATTCATATATACCACCAAACATATCACTCATTTGCTCTCTCTCTTTTTTTCTCTTTTCTCTTTTTTTCTGAATATAAACTTGTTATCTTTGGGGGATCAGTTTTTCTGTTGGTTTTAATTTGGTGTATGAGAAGTAAAGAAATTATGGGCAGGAAGTGCTCACATTGTGGAAACATAGGGCATAATTCAAGGACCTGCACCACTTTTAGAGGCACTAGTGCCCTTGTTGGAGCTGGAGGACTTAGGCTTTTTGGTGTCCAACTTGACATTAATCCTTCATCATCTTCTTCTTCTTCAGTTTTTTCTATGAAGAAGAGTTTCAGCATGGATTGCTTGTCTTCTGCCTCTCCCATTAATTCATCTCCTTCTCCTTCTAATTCTTCCTCTAGACTTTCCATGGATAATGAAAATATTTCATCTGATAAAACTTCCATCGGTTATCTCTCAGATGGTCTCATGGCTCGATCCCCAGAGAGGAAAAAGGGTAATAATAATTCTTCTTTTTGTTGTTTCTGTTCATAAAATCATACCCTTTTGTTAAATTTCCTATATATAAAATTTTGGATATTGTTATATTATAGGAGTTCCATGGACAGAAGAAGAACACAGAATATTTCTACTTGGGCTTGAAAAGCTTGGAAAAGGAGACTGGAGAGGCATCTCCCGTAACTTTGTGACGACAAGAACTCCAACCCAAGTTGCAAGCCATGCTCAAAAGTATTTTCTTCGTCAAGCTACTCTCAACAAGAAGAAGCGACGTTCCAGCCTTTTTGACCTCGTTCGTTCCGTTCCTATTTTCTTTTTTCCGTCCTTATATTCTAAATTAATCTTTCATTGATTTTTTTTTTTTTTTTTTTAAGATTTTTGAATAATTTCATACATGCCTGCAGGTTAGGAGTAACAGCATGGCTGGACCTCCGCCGGTTAATAATAACAGTTCTAACTACTCATCAAATCCGAGTCATGTAATTACTCATCCGCAATTAGGTTTGCATCATCATAATCATCAAATTCATCATCAATACGCCGCCACGGCGGCGCCGGTGACTTTGCAGCATGGATTATTCTCCGATTCCCACACAAATGCAGCACAATCCATGTCTAGTTCAAATGTGGTGGTGGCGGTGGCTGATGATTTGGAGCTCACGCTTGCTGGCCCCCGGTATTTGGAAGATAATAAATCATCATCATCCCCAAGAACAACCCTTCTTACTAGACCTATTAGTGTTACTTAATTAATTAGAGAACAAATTTTTCTAGGATTTTTATCATAATTCTGAAGATCAAACAACCCCATGTTGTTTAATTTGTTCAGGCTGATATATATAATTAAAATGAAGGGAACATATATATATATATATATATAGTAGTTCATATTTTTCATATGGTATTTTCCAGCTTAGTGAATACTACTTAATTTTCTCCTTGTTAATTATTAATTTATTTCAGAAGATTTTAGGCCATCGGTTTTGTTTATCATGATATGATGATATACATTATGTAGTAGTTAATGAATTATTAGTAGAATCTTCCTTTTATATGCCATTCTTTATCCCATTATTATTAGTTAATTGCAAAATGTGAGATTAGCCTAAGCCAATTTTTTTTTTTATTTTCTCACACAGTTTTTAGTATGTGGAAGCTGGGTAAGCATCTCAGAATTTAAACTCGAGACTTCTCACATGAAATCTCAAGTTTTTAGGCCTCTAATACTGACGCGTCCCCTTTTAAGACGCAGAATAAAAGCTTAATGAGTATACCCTAATTATATATATATGTTGTATTATTTATGGTGATGATATACTTATTAACAAAGGCATATCTTCCCTTCACCACATCATCTCCAAAAGTCTAAAGAAGCTAGAAACTTTTCTTTTCTTTTTCAATGCCCATACCGAACAACCTTTATGTCTTGTTTTGTTTTGTTCATTCTAAAATGGGGCCTAAAAGGTGATGATTTGCAATTGTGACTTAACTTTCTCACTTCATTTTTGTGCTAGCTGTGTTAATAGTGACAGTTGTGGAAAAGAAACCCAAAGTGATCATCTGAAGATAAAGGCCCCTTTAACTTCCTCTCTTTTAGCATATTTTACAAATGTGTATTAATGTTCATGTGGCTGATAAAGGGAAAAGATAGGGAGAAAAAAAAAAAAAAAGGCAAAAAGAACAAATAAAAGAAAATGGAATCTGTTTCACCTTCTTGGATTGTAAATTTGTAAACTAATCTTTACCATTAAGTAATCAAGTTTTCTTAACACATAATATTGGTTCAGACTGCAAACCCCAATAAAAAACCAGAAATGGGCAATTGGGTAGTGTTAAGGCTATAGAAAACATTGACTTGGGAAGACTAAAACAGGTAAGAAAATGTCATCCGAACATTCAAATTCTTGAACCCAAATCTGCATTTAATATAGGCAGCCAGCCCTCTCTGTTGATCATTATTTACATTGCATCTTTTTACAAAAAATCCAAAAACTTTTCTGTAACTTTAAATGGGGGGTTTTTTTTTTCTTTCTTTCTTTAAAGCTGGTCCATATGTTCCTACATACATATTCTCTGCCTCTCTAGAAATTTATCTGCAAATGTGTAGCGATGAAGAGACTGCACTTTTTCATGAAAGGTATATTCATGACACATGATAATTGACGTTAAGTGAATACATACATAAGAAAAGACAAGGTATATCTTGTCCTAGCACCCCAAAAAAAAAAAAATGGGACCATGCTTAATATATTGGCTTCTCCATATTGGAAATCTAGCTATCAGAAACATTAATTTGGACACCCTGTTACCATATGGGTCCTACTCTTGTAAGAGATTAATGTTTCTTGTCCAAAATTTTTATCTAATTAAAGCAAATTAATGACTTCAGGACTTTAATTAAGATCCTAATATATAATAATGCCACTATATGTATGGCCTCTGCTAATCACCAAATATCCAGATTTTGATTGACAGCAAAGCAAATCCTTGTTCATTCCGTGGGAAACAAGTTGAAAATTTTGATGACCCTTGAGATTATTGCAGCATCAACAATTTCAATGTAAGATTTAGGTTGGAATTGCAGATTACAAATTGGAAAAATATTAGGGTAACCATATATATATTGACTGCTGACTTGTAAGAAACAAAGAAATTGTCAACACCCTTTAAGACTTCATTATTGTTCAAAAGTTCATAGTAAAATGTTTTTAATTCAACCTTGTAATTAGTTTTCAACAGCTTTGACATCATTTAAAAAAATCTTGCAATTTTGTTTTGATATGCAAATTGTGGGACCAGAATTGGTTCATATATATATATATGATCAAAAGAAAAGATTGATAGATAAAATCAATGCAACATTTTAGCATGAGAACAAAAACAAATTGTGTGACTAGAAAACTTGCAACACACCTCCGGGCAAAATTTGACGACTTCACCCTTTAAAGAAGATAAGGCAAAACATGTAAAATGAAGCTTGTCCACAAGCTTTAAACAACTTTGAATAATCATCATCATCCTACATTATCACCTTGTAGCAGCAACTGACATTGAATTTTGACAGTTTGCTGCTGAATGGGAAACCGATATATATCAAAAATAGACCAACACCCGTTGGGTTGAGTGGAAAGAGTTTAATATATCCTTAAGCCTGCAGGTTTCGAGATATGAGTATTGTGAATAGAGAGAATAAACGCTGGAAGAGCTTTCCTCCAATTAGGATTGACGCACGCAACTCAACTCCAAATTAATTAGGGTCAAACGTGACTATCGGATACCAGAGGGTTAATGAAAAAACTACTAAAAATTTAAGATCACAGGAGGGAAATACAAAAAGAAAAGGGAGGGGAATGAGGGGACCTCTCTATCCGGGAATCTTACTATCTTTCTCCCATTATGGTATTGTAAGCAAACTAATAATAGTATACACATACATACAAAGAAAGAAAATAAAATAAAAAACAAAGGCACTGAGATTCTACAGATAGATGGGTAGGTTCTTTTTTCTTTTTTTCCTTAGCTATCTCTCACTCACACATAAATTCAATCAATCCTGTCTGTCTGATAGGGTTGGTTTTGTCCAAAAATTGAAAATTCATATGATTTCATCAAAAAAATTTATGATCACTTTTAAGACACAGTGACCTCTCAACAAACCAGACATGTTTTTATTTACTACTATATGTAAACATCAATGAGGTGTCAAGTTTTTTGGAACCTTTTGCCCTGCAACTGCAAGCAATCAACCGTTTCTTTCTCTCTTTTTCTTTTTTCTTTTTTTTTTCTTTTTATATATTATATCCTATCTTAATATCTTCCATACAAATATTTTTTTAGGATGAAATATGAATCCCATTCCTATGGATGATAAAAAATACTTTATCTATATATACATTCTCATGCTTGTCACTATATCTGCCATAATCTTATAGCTTAACATTATCAACATTTCTTTGTTTATATTTGTACAATTGGCTACATCTAAGAAATTCCAACCAAAAAATATGGGTAGAACAGCTGACCTCGGATATACCACCTGCCTATATTGTTTACTATAGTCTTTAGTTTCCCACTTGACTAATTTTATTGATAATTATTATAGTTTGCCAGTAAAATAAAATTGAGTGATGATCTCACGAAATTGAGTCCATTGAAGATTTTAATTTCGGATTAAATTTTATATAAAAGGAAATATATATTGTTTGAGTTCCAAGCAATGGGAAATGATCAAGAGAAATTTTTAAAAAGTAGACTTATTGATTACCCAATCAAATGTTAATTGAACTAAATAAACTATACTTTCTATCGAATCAAGCCAGAATTTTCTTTAGTAATTTAATTACTAGTTGATGCATATGCATCGTACCAGATTAAAAGATAGAATTATTAAGCCTCTTGGCCTGCATTTTTTTATTACTAGTTGATGCTATATATACACACACTCTTGTGTCGCATACTCGCATTCATTGGAAAATGTTGAATAATTTATATATGAGCAATTTACCAATAATGACAATACTACAGTGTAATAATATATATATATATATATATTTGTCGAATTTAGGTAATAAAAAGAGACTGGTTTCTAATTTAATTATAAAATAAAATTAAAACAATTTATGAAAAGCATTGGAAAATGACCCATTTTTATTTTTGTCCCAAATTTAATACTAGTATACTACAATTTTGTAAATATGTGGCTTAGACTATATATAGAGTAGCATGTAGGTTTGGTGGGTTCATTTGTAGTTATTTGTAATATGAAAAGAAGTGGTAATTGGAACTCGGAAAAGAGTATACTTAAAAAGAATAGTATTTGTTTGATTTCTATATATGAAATAAATTACTCTAATCGATGTTTTTTTTTCCACTTGTGGAATTGAATTGCCTTTTAAAAAATATTAGTAAATATGTCAATTTAAGGTCTTCTCTCATCCCAAAATTAAAAATCGTTTTGCGTGTCACATTTTTCTTCTTAAAATTAAAATTTTTTTTACAACTATTAAAATAAAAATAAAACCTAACTCAGATGTGCAAGAATAATATCTAGTAATGATAATAATTTACTCCCTATAATTATTTGAAATACTTTTTATTTATATTTTACATTTATTTAATTTAAATAAATTATGGGCATTAAGGAAAAAATTAGTTTAATACTTTACATTTTTAAGAAAATTGGTCTTATACCGAGGTTGTCAAGATTAAAGTTTCCTATGCCAAAGAAAAAAAAATTGCTGGTTTACTTTCGTTTGGCAAATTTCCCACGAATATAATTGGGTGATTTTCCAAAGGGAAAATTCTAAACATCCAGAAAAGTTGACTAGAATTTGGTCCCACATGATGTGTCATGTGGGGTCAACCCCTGTTTTATAGTAAAACCCCACTTAAATAGTGGTGTGACCAATCTGCTGGACCAATCGTGTAACAACATGTCATGGAGGACCAAAAATTTCGGGTCAATTTTTCTGGTCATATAGCAAAACTCTTTCCAAATCGGTGCTTCAATATTCTTTCCAAAAATATATAAAAAAAATTGGTTTAAAACTTTACATCATCAAATCAAATCTCAGCAACATTGGATTTAAAAATTTTGTTTTTACGAACATCTGAATCTTGTTTCGATTAAATTAGAAATTCATTCGGAATAAAATGGAAAAAACAATATTAGAAGTGTGAAAACCCTTCAATTTTTTTGATGTTGAATTATATATTTTTTTTGAGTATTGTGGCAAAAAATTGAGAAAAAACTTTTCGGGTTAGTTTTAATAGAAATTGTGTACTAACCATCACGGTTTTTTGGCTAAAAATTACACGTTTCGGGGCCCCGACTCAGTTTTACATGATTTTTGGCGGAAAGATTCCTTGAAATATTTATAATCATCTAACCAAATCTCAGCCACATTGGATTTAAGGATTTGTTTTTACGAGCATCTGAATCTTGTTTCGATTTAATAAAAAATTAATCTGAAAAAATGGAAAAACAATATTAGAAACGTGAAAAATTCTTCAATTCTTTGGTGTTAAATTATATCTTTATTCTGAATATTATGGCAAAAAATTTGGTAAAAATTTTTCGGGTCAGTTTTAGTGGAAATCATGTACTAACCATCACAGTTTTTGGCTAAAAACGCGTTTTGGGTTTCGACTCAGTTTTACATGATTTTTAACAGAAAGACTCCTTGAAGTATCTATATTCATCTAAATAAATCATAGCCACATTGGATTTAAAGATTTGTTTTTACGACCATCTGAATCTTGATTCGATTTAATTAGAAATAAATTCGGGAAAAAATGGAAAACGATATTAAAAGCGTGAAAAACCCTTCAATTTTTTGACGTTGAATTAAATATTTTATCTGAGTATTGTGGCAAAAAATTGTGGAAAAAAATTTTCGAGTCAGTTTTAGCCGAAATCGTGTACTAACCATCACAGTTTTTTGCTGAAAACGTGATTCGGGGTTTCAACTCAGTTTTGCATGGATTTTGGCATAAAGACTCCTTGAAATATCTATAATCATCTAACCAAATCACAACCACATTGGATTTAAGGATTTGTTTTTAAGAGCATCTCAATCTTGTTTCGATTTAATTAGAAATAAATTCGGAAAAAAATGGGAAAACGATAATAGAAACGTGAAAAATCCTTCAAATTTTTGGTGTTGAATTATATATTTTTTCTGAGTATTGTGGTAAAAAAATTTAGAGAAAACCTTTCGGGTCAGTTTTGGCCGAAAATCGTGCATTAACCATCACGGTTTTTTGGCTAAAAACGCATTTCGAGCCCCGACTCAGTTTTACATGATTTTTGGCAGAAAGACTCCTTGAAATATCTATACTTATCTAACCAAATCTCAGCCACATTAGATTTAATGATTTGTTTATACGAGCATCTGAATCTTGTTTTGATTTAATTAGAAATTAGTTTGGAAAAAATGGAAAAATGATATTAGAAACGTGAAAAGCCCGTCAATCTTTTTGGCATTGAATTATATAATTTTTTTGAGTATTAATATTGTGGCAAAAAATTGAGAAAAAAAAAATTTCGGGCCAATTTTAAGCTGAAATTGTGTATGTTACACTTTTTTTTTTTTGCCTAAAAACGCGTTTCGGGACCCCTGCTCAATTTTGCATGGTTTTTGGCATAAAGACTACTGGAAATATCTATAATCACCGAACCAAATCTCAACCCCATTAGATTTTAGGATTTGTTCTTACGAGCATCTGAATCTTGAAACGATTTAATCAGAAATAAATTCGGAAAAAAGGGGGAAAACTATATTAGAAGCGTGAAAAACCCTTAAATTTTTTTGGCGTTGAACTATATATATATTTCCAGAGTATTGTGGCAAAGAATTAAGGAACTATACGGGTCAGTTTTTGCAAAAATATAGTCGAAATTGTACCATTAAGTTTTTTTACTAAAAACGCGTTCCGGAGTCTAGACTCAATTTGGCATGATTTTTGACGAAAAGACTCTTTGAAATATCTATATTCACCGAACCAAATCTCAACCACATTGGATATAATAAGGATTTTTTTTACGTGCATCTGAATCTTGATTCGATTTAATTAAAAATCAATTCGGAAAAAAATGGAAAAACGATATTAGAAGCAAGAAAATCCCGTCAATCTTTTTGGCGTTGAATTATATATTTTTTATGAGTATCATGGCAAAAAATTGAGAAAAAAACTTTTCGGGTCAGTTTTTAGCCGAAATCGTGTACTAACCATCACAGTTTTTGGGTAAAAACGCGTTTCGGGGCCCTAACTTAGTTTTGCATGAGTTTTTGCAGTAAGACTCCTTGAAATATCTATGTTCATCTAACAAAATCCCAGCGACATTGTAATTAAGGATTTGTTTTTACGGGCATCTGAATCTTGTTTCGATTTAATTATAAATAAATTCAGAAAAACATGGAAAAATGATATTAGAAGCGTGAAAACCCTTCAATTTTTTGGTGCTGAATTATGTATTTTTTCTGAGTATTGTGGCAAAAAATTGAGAAAAAACCTTTCGGGTTAGTTTTAATCGAAATTGTGTACTAACCATCACGGTTTTTTTTTGCTAAAAACGCGTTTCGGGGCCCCGACTCAGTTTTACATGATTTTTGGCGGAAAGATTCCTTGAAATATTTATAATCATCTAACCAAATCTCAGCCACATTGGATTTAAGAATTTGTTTTTACGAGTATCTGAATCTTGTTTCGATTTAATAAAAAATTAATCTGAAAAAAAAATGGAAAAACGATATTAGAAGCGTGAAAAATCCTTCAATTTTTTGGTGTTAAATTATATATTTATTCTGAATATTGTGGCAAAAAATTGGGTAAAAACTTTTCGGGTCAGTTTTAGTCGAAATCATGTACTAACCATCACGGTTTTTTGCTAAAAACGCGTTTCAAGTTCCGACTCAGTTTTATATGATTTTTAGCAGAAAGACTCCTTGAAGTATCTATATTCATCTAAATAAATCACAGCCACATTGGATTTAAAGATTTGTTTTTACGACCATCTGAATCTTGATTCGATTTAATTAGAAATAAATTCAGGAAAAAATGGAAAACGATATTAAAAGCGTGAAAAACCTTCAATTTTTTGACGTTGAATTAAATATTTTATCTGAGTATTGTGGGAAAAAATTGTGGAAAAAAAATTTTCGAGTCAGTTTTAGCCGAAATCATGTACTAACCATCACGGTTTTTTTGCTGAAAACGTGATTCGGGGTTTCAACTCAGTTTTGCATGGATTTTGACATAAAGACTCCTTGAAATATCTATAATTATCTAACCAAATCACAGCCAAATTGGATTTAAGGATTTGTTTTTAAGAGCATCTCAATCTTGTTTCGATTTAATTAGAAATAAATTCGGAAAAAATGGGAAAACAATAATAGAAATGTGAAAAATCCTTCAAATTTTTGGTGTTGAATTATATATTTTTTCTGAGTATTGTGGTAAAAAAATTTAGAGAAAACTTTTCGGGTCAGTTTTAGCCGAAAATCGTGCATTAACCATCACAGTTTTTTGGCTAAAAACGCATTTCGGGCCCCGACTCAGTTTTGCATGATTTTTGGCAGAAAGACTCCTTGAAATATCTATACTTATCTAACCAAATCTCAGCCACATTAGATGTAATGATTTGTTTATACGAGCATCTGAATCTTATTTTGATTTCATTAGATATTAATTTGGAAAAAATTGAAAAATGATATTAGAAACGTGAAAAGACTGTCAATCTTTTTGGCGTTGAATTATATAATTTTTTTGAGTATTAATATTATGGCAAAAAATTAAGAAAAAAAATTTCGGGCCAGTTTTTAGCTGATATTGTGTATGTTACGTTTTTTTTTTGTCTAAAAACGCGTTTCGGGACCCCTGCTCAATTTTGCATGGTTTTTGGCATAAAGACTACTGGAAATATCTATAATCACCGAACCAAATCTCAACCCCATTAGATTTTAGGATTTGTTCTTACGAGCCTCTGAATCTTGAAACGATTTAATCATAAATAAATTCGGACAAAAGGGGGAAAACTATATTAGAAGCGTGAAAAACCCTTAAACTTTTTTGGCGTTGAACTATATATATATTTCCAGAGTATTGTGGCAAAGAATTAAGGAACTATACGGGTCAGTTTTTGCAAAAATATAGCCGAAATTGTACCATTCAGTTTTTTTTGCTAAAAACGTGTTCCGGAATCCGGATTCAGTTTGGCATGATTTTTGATGCAAAGACTCTTTGAAATATCTATATTCACCGAACCAAATCTCAGCCACATTGGATATAAGGATTTGTTTTTACGTGCATCTGAATCTTGTTTCGATTTAATTAAAAATCAATTCTGAAAAAAAATGGAAAAACGATATTAGAAGCAAGAAAATCCCATCAATCTTTTTGGCGTTGAATTATATATTTTTTCTAAGTATCATGGCAAAAAATTGAGAAAAATACTTTTCGGGTCAGTTTTTTGCCGAAATCGTGTACTAACCATCACAGTTTTTGGGTGAAAACGCATTTCGGGGCCCTAACTTAGTTTTGCATGATTTTTTGCAGTAAGATTCCTTGAAATATCTATGTTCATCTAACAATATCCCAGCCACATTGTAATTAAGGATTTGTTTTTACGAGCATCTGAATCTTGTTTCGATTTAATTATAAATAAATTCAGAAAAACATGGAAAAATGATATTAGAAGCGTGAAAACCCTTCAATTTTTTTTGGTGTTGAATTATATATTTTTTCTGAGTATTTTGGCAAAAAATTGAGAAAAAA